>SAUA01000094.1:0-135084 GCA_004335185.1 Phoma sp. RAV-16-625
GAAAGAATTAATTATTAACTAAGTAGATAGCTTCTCTACTATCTAGAATCGTGCTTAAAGATAGAGGGTGTTTTAAGTTAATAGTAGAGTAGACTCTACCCTTGTCTAATTAGAAATGTAATAGATTATTTACAGCTGCTAAAATTAATCTAGAATATGTAGCTAAAGAAGATTTGTCTAAGAAAGATTTATCTATAGTAGATCTAGTCTTCTATCTATAAAGAAAGTAGAGAGAAAGAATTTAAAGATAGCTACTTTCTTCCCTAATCTAGAAGACCTAGACTAACTAGACTAGAAAATTCTAAATATAGAAAGCGTATAGCTAAAAGAGGTGAATAAAGATAAAGATAAGATAATATAATAGTGTAGGTATTATATTAAATGCTAGGTACAGAACTAATAGAAAGAGAGAGAGTAGTATTTATACTAAAATCTTTCTTCTCTCTATTACTAAGTAGAATAATCTAGAATAGTTATTACTAATAAATGCTTAAAAATACAAGTGTATTTATAAGCAGATTACATAGAAGATTATGTATTTCTAGTATCTAGCTTACGTAGGCAGACACGTAAGCTACTACTATAGATAGAAGAGAATAGCTATAGATAGCTAAAGAGCTAACTTTAGATCTAGACTAGCTATAGCTATAATAAGCATAGCTATCTAACGCTCTAAGGTTATGCATTCTTTAGCACGTGATTTCCCTATTAGGTAGGTACTATACCTAATTTAGAAAGTACCTATAATTAGGCTAAATATAGGTATAAATAAGCTAAATAGCTTAAGTTACCTTTCTAGGTAATAGCTATACCTAAATAGGGAATTAAATAAAGATTATAAGAATAAAGTCTTATAACTTTATAGTATAACTATACAAAAGCTTTTTGTAAAAATTCTAAGTTTCTATAGAGCTAGTTTAGCCTAGTAGCTAATACTAAAGCTAAGTATAGTATCTAGAATAAAAACATATATAACTTTAGTAAAATAGACTTTGTAATAGGCTAAATCTTCTAAAAAGTAGTTATTCTAGTTCTAGAGTAATAAAGTTAGCTAAAGATAGTCTAGCCTAATAACCAGAAGTAGACTATAGCTATAGTAGATATTAATACTAAAGAATAGGCTATTTCTATCTTTCTTATTTTTAAAGTCTACTCTTATTTCTCTATCTAGTATAAAGAAGAGAATCTACTTTAAAACTAGATTATTAGAGTTTTTAATAATAGCTAGACTACTAATAAGCTTAGTCGAGACTAAATAAACTACTTTAATAGATATATAAGAAAGTGTATTATTAGTATCTACTATTTACTTATTATTAATAGTTATAGAAACTATAACTCTTTTAAATTCTAGTAGTACTATAAGAATAATAAGATAATTACTTTCTATTTGTCTTTCTACTTAGTATATCTTATATAGTCTCTTAATGTAGCTTAATTTATTACTTTAAAGAAGGTATATAGGTACTAAGCTAAAATGCTTATATATAACTAGACTAACTATACTATAAAGATTAAGTTTGTACTATACTTTATATATATCTATAATACTATAATTACTTCTAGTAATATTTAAAGAGGGTTCTAAGATACTAGACTAGTTCTATTTAACTTATATAAGATTATAAGTAGCCTTAATATAAAGCTACATATACTATTACTACTATTATCTATTTATAATAAGCTCTAGTAGTTCTAAACTCTAAGTAATACTTTTAAACTTAGATTATAATTAATACTTATAAAGATAAGAATTTCGAGATATATTAATAGCTTATCTATCTCTATAGTTAAAGTATTTAAAAAGATTTTAAAGAAAGTAGCTATAATTGTATATAAGCTAGTATTAGTATAATAGAAGATTACTAAGCTTTAAGCTACTAATAAAGTAGCTATATAATAAAAATTATATAAAAGAAAGTAGATTAAAAAAAAAGATACTCTAGTAGTAAAAAAAGGCTAGTAATTAATAGCTCTAAAAGAGTTTAGAGTGTGTAGTAATAGTAAGAAGATAAAGAAGTAGATACGTGCTAAAGTAGGTAAGCTTTTCTAAAGATGCTATAGATAGTGTAGTAAGACTAGGTATAATATATAAATATATAAAAAAGAGGTAGAAGTAGTTTCTAAATAATATTATAGACTATACTATAGTTTATAGCGTTAATTTAGGTTGTTTTAGGTTATAATAGGGTGGAGTTTAGTGGGGGCTTGGCAAAAGTGACCGACTCGTCCAGTAACCGGCTCGTCCGTGGGGTACGTTAGTGGGAACACGTTGTACATGGCTGCTGAGGTTACAAGTGTACAGGCATCTTACCTCACAATCTGCTTGACACACGTGCAAGCTCTGGTGCATCAATACGTAAGTTAAGAATGACTGACGTTACTCCATGTATATATGCAGTGCGACGCCCAGAGAGCGCAGCAGCAATAAGCACAGCTGCAAGCCTAATAGCGAAGGGCCCCATGCCACCGAGCTTGTGTAGCCGTAAATCCCTCGCTCATCGAACGAAGGCAGTCTGACAGCTCCCCCGTCACAACATGACCATGGTTAATGTGGTAATGTCGAGGGTGGTCGAATCCTTGCATGTGTGAGAGCACCCCGGGCTGGTGGCATGGAACACCAATTTGTCTGGACACGAGTCAGACGTACCACGTGAAATCAGGAAATGAGGCCCAGCATGCAAAGAGATTGCTTACATGCGGGACAACGCGTGATCAAGCGCAGCTTGCAGTATGTCTCTGAGTCAGTCTTGACTAAAGCAGCGGATGTTGCAAGTCGTGATCTACCCAAATTCAATCTAGTTCTGCGAATTTAGCCCGTCCAAGGGCACGAAACAACTACAAACCTCACATGTATGTGACAAGGACAGGTAGGATGTGGGCAGCTGCTGTCAGCTGCGGCGTGTTGACAGCACCCAGAGCTTGGAGACGACCCGGCACGTTTCCCGTGCTAGTGGAAGGGCGATCAGCCAGCGTTCTGATGCAATCCGAGCCGGCCGGATACGCGCATGTGGCTGAGACTTTGTCGCATGACGAGGCTGTTTCCAGGGACAAAGGCTACCTCGTTGATTGTGCTTGCCAATGGTTGGTGGTGCGGGGTCGTGCGTAGTGTCGGATCGTCCCTGCGCAATCATGAGGCACACGTTGCACGGCTACGAACGTGTCGAGTGCATGTGTCCTGCTGCGTGCAACTGCGCTCATTGTAATTCCCCATTTATTGGAAACGTCGCGCCCTGGTCAAAATGATCGCCGTTCAGAGACCACACCCGGCAGCATGTGCCACTACTGTATTGGGCTTCGCTTCTGCAGCGTGATGAGATGTGACGAACCGCAGACAGCTCGCAGCGGAGCATTGGAGATTGGCGAACGGCCCCTGGTAAGAAAAGCATGTGTCGATCATGTTTCCAAAGGTTTGGTTGGGCATGTTGCTTGCTTTTCTCTTGGTGGAAGAAACATCGTGTGTAAGTCGCCGGCGCGCACGCGTCGCACGGGATATGAGGCGGACGCCTGATGCGACAATTTTGCCTTAAATAACTCGTAGAGCTTTCACGAGGCTGCGAAAGCGTGAGGCTGCAAGATGATCTTCGTGCCTGGGAATATTGTGAGGCGAAGAGGGATCACAAACCCTGTCACGGAAGGCGACCATGACAGGCACCTGACACAAGAAAACCAATAAGTCGCAAAGAGACCGTACGTGAAGAAAGTTTGCAATGAAGTGTTGAAAGTGTCTATGGTACTAGTCCGTCTATGGTACATTTGCTGCCCGAATGTGCAGCCCAATCATGCCGCTTCATGCCGTCATATCAAGTACAACAACCCCACAATCCCTGGCATCTATAGTTCACGCCTCTAAAGCTTGGGCTCGAGGTAAGGAATGTTCATTGCCACCCAAAGGCTCCGCCGTGGCCTGTTGTCGAACACCTCCCTAAATTTCTTGCTGCAGAGGTCGAGGCCACCGGAAGCTGCAGCTGTGCATGGACATACCGGTGACTTTCTGCATGCCGCTACGCCCCGTCTCCACAATGCCATCATCGTAATCGTTTCCCCACTCATTATCGTAGATTCCGTAGACCGACCAGCGCCTGCGCAGACCTGTCTGTGCCAGCATTACCTTGACTTGGTTGAAAGACCAGCCACGCCAAATTCCAAGACATACCCTTCTGCCCCATGCCCAACTACCGTACCAACTCATCTGGAAGTCGTAGATAGAACACCAGTGCCTTGGCATACATGGTCCGATGTAGAGAAGAAGAGAAAGCGAAGCGGGAAGAAGAGGCGGCGATGCAACGCGAAGCGAAAGTGCCACGAAGCAGCGCGGAAACAAGGAATGCAAATACAGTCGATACAAGAAAAGCAACGTGCAGAGAGCCGCCCAGAACAGTATCCGCTGTCGTAGCAGCGGCCACCCAAGTCTAAAGAGTCAGAAGAAAAGGAAAGCGAGAAAGCCACAAATGCTGCGTACTTGATAGATGTACAGAAGAAGAAAGACAGCCGCCATAAACGACGCGTCGGAAAGGGAAAACAAGGTATTAGGTGCATGTCGACATGATGCGCGCGGGGCTGTGGACTTTGCAGATAACGGCAATGAATAAGCAGCCGAGATACGGAGAAAGTCGGTGTGAAGGATGGGGGATGATGAAATTATCGTCTGCGCGGATTCGCAGTGGGTCGCTGTGCTGAAGAGCCAGCGCCCACTTCTTCAAGAAGATCGAGGCAAGAAGTCAACACTTGTGGAAGTCAGCGAGGTACTAGGTGTGGTAGGTGTGATACTGACTCGCTATGATTTCCTCCTCCCACACACCCATCTGATAGTCCACGAGACCATGCTTCTCCATGTTGTCACAGTTCTTCACGAGCTGGGTACCCATCTTCTCCAGTGTATCGTAGTCGATGAGCGTTTGGGGCGGCTGTGGTCGCTGACCTGCCTTGATCATTTCTTGCGTCAGAGCCTTCTGCTTCTGGAGAGTCGAGAGCCAGCAGGTATTGAACTCTTCCCACAGCTTGAGGCGCTGCGCGTAGTGGGTCTCGTCGTCACGTACTAGGCCTGTAGTCAATTCAGCTGCTCGTTCCAACCTGTGCTCTGGAGGAGACTCACCCAACGTCTCGGCCCAGTGCAGCAGCCATTCCGACAGCCTGTGTAGCTGCGCTCCGGCTTCGCTGACACGCCCATCATGCACAAACTGGAACGTCTTCTTCAATTCGGTCTGATAGTTGTTGTAAAAGTCATCGTATTCGTTGCCGCTTCCATGCTGCTCGCTATAGTTGCCCTGCTGTGAGTAGCCGGCTTGAGCGGTGGCCTGGTGTGGATCTGTCATTGCGCCGGCGGCGGTGTAGGCGGGCGCAAGCGGTTCTCGTCCGACCGGGGCTTGCTGCGCTGTATATCCTAGCGGGGGGTATTGGGAAGGGACGTTTTGCGTTGCAATGGCAGAAGCAGGCGCGCTCGTAGGACCACCCTCGCCGGCCACATTGTAGTATTGCGGTTGTGCGACCCCAAAGCCGGTGCTGAGGACCTCTATTGCCGAGTCCCTGTTTTGCTGGTACGGTTCCACAGACTCATACTGTGACGACCCTGTTGCAGAGCCCTGCGCGCCAGGCACACTGTACATGACGTTCTGGCCATAGGGCGAGTATTGCTGCGCTGCACGCTGCTGCGGTTGTTGCTGGTCCGGGCTGTACCCTTGCGCGCCGTAGGACACGCCCGAGGATTGGATCGACGAGCCGACAAACTGTGAGCCTTCCCCGTAAGCGTAGCCGTAACTCTGCGAGCTGGGGCGGCTTCCCGAGGAGGGCGCAGATGTGGGTGGGGCGGGTGCAGTCAAGGGTGCCTGTCTGAAGCGATCGGAAGCGCTTACCACGGGATATGCGCTCTGCGGTGGAAGCAGCGTGCCTTGCTGGCTCGCGTAACCTGAGGGGTTTTGCCGCGGCCGACGATCATTGTCCATCCCACCCAGCCGGGGCTTGAGCTGCAGACTGAAGGGCGGTTCGAGTGCCCGGTACCCCAAGGGCGAGACTGGCGGCGTCGCGTAGTTGGCCAGCTTGCAGACCTGTTACAAGACCGCAAAGGGCGCAAAAGTGGAGGAGGTGGAGTGTATGTCTTGACGTTGAGGACAGCAAGAGCTATGCTGGATGGAGAAGCCGGTCGAGAGGCGTGAAGGAGAAAGGAGGGGTGCTTGAGCGTTGGAGGAGGGGAGAGGGGAGGGGAAGGTGACGTCCGAATTGGATGGATCAAGATGGTCGCAGCAACAGCAACCGGCGAACGGATGATATACACTCGAAGCAAGCTGGCGCGTCGACAGGTGCGCCAATGGAGCCCGAAGAAGCCAAAAGCGTAGCTGCGGGCAGAAGCCTCACGGACGCGCGCGATGTGCCGGGGGTATCCTCGCACGGCTGCGACGAGGATGAGGGGGCCAACGATGCTGGCCAAACCCGGAAAGCGTGGTCCCGATGTGGAAATGCTGGAGAAGAGGCGATGGTGAGCGTGGGCTAGCAAGACACGTAGCCACTAGCTGACAGAAGAGGGTTGGGCAAAAGCAAGCGTCGAGAAGGCCGTGGCTTTTGGTGGTGAAGCACGGTAAGGGCGTGCGGTGTTTGAAGGGTAGTCCTTGCACGCAATTGAGTTTTTCAGCGAGTCGGGAGACGAGCAGGTCCGTCAAGGAGATGGTCTCAAACCGGTCCAACGTCTGCGGCCGCCAGTAGCTCAACGGGTCTGACGCGTGGTGATGGTCTTCACGATGGCAATGCAGGCAGTGTCTTGACGCTTCGCACGCGCACAGGGCGGCGGGCCAGCAATTGCAAGAGAGGAGCAAGCGGCGGGGCCGAGGGCAGAAAAGAAAGTGCGACAAAGGGTCAAAGGGTGCTCGCACGCTGCTCCAAGGAGACGGTCAGCGGCGGTGGTGAGGGTTCAGCTTGCAAATGACAGTGGTGACGGCACGGACGCCAAAGACGCCAGAGCAGCGTCACGGGCGACGAGCAGTGGATTGACGAAGTGGTCGCAGTCGGCTCGCGGCAGCCCGTGGAAGGCGTCCAGCGGAGGCGCTGGCGGCAGCAGGGTGAGAACAGCGTGGGGGGCCCTTTGATGATGGGGTAGCTGTTGAGGCGTGGTGGTGGTGGTGGTGGGTGAAGTGAAGGGCGCCGAGCCACATGGGGAGCGTGCAGGAGCTCAGGGCATCAGCGAGTGTGGGAGCTGGGAAAGAAGCAAAAAGGGAACTCGAACTCGCCCACGCGCCACGCGGCGAAACAAAGTGCAGATCAAGGAGCGGGGGGTAAGGATTGAGGCAGGCCGTGGCAGAAGAGTGGATGTGGCTGCGCGCCGGGCGGACGGGGCTGGCGAGTAAGGCGAGTCAGGAGTGTAGTGTGTGCAGTGTTTGCACCCTCTGCACTGCGGCCTACGCAGAGGCCGCAGAGGCCGCAGAGGCGCCAGAGGGCCAGGGCGAGAAAAGCCTCCCTCCATCGTGTCCGTCCGATTTCCGAGATGGGCCCTGGGAGCTTGGGTGGGGCTAGCAGGCTCCCTGTAAGCCATAGTTACAGATCGCCGTGGTGGATCGGCGCCTGGGCAGCCATTGCTGCAGGGCATCACCGCGTCTGGCGTCTGGCGTCTGGCGTGGACGAGGATGTGGTCAGCGGTCAGTGGTGGTCGTCTGGCCTGATGAGTGTGCCCACCACATGCTGTCAACCAGACTGCACGCCGCACGCCCTGTCCCTGGTCTGACACAGGGGCGCCATCCAGCTTTCTCATGCGCAACGCTGGTCAGTGGTTGTCCGGGCTGTGCGCGGCTCCACCACGGCCAAATGTCGCCGTGCTGTTGGGTCAGGGCAGCTTGCCTTTGCTGGTAGGTACTATGTAGTCCTCCAGCTCCTGCTCCAGCTCCTGCTCCTGCTCCTGCTCCTGCTCCTTGTCGTCGTCGTCGTTGAGCCATGCCAGCCAGCTAAAGCAGAGAGGCCCAAAGGAGACCCAGAAGAAGCCCAGAAAGGAGCCCAACCTTTGCTGCCAGCACTGAGCACGCCGACCGGGCGTCGATGGACCGCGGTGCCTGGCCTGGTTGCAAATGCGTTTCATGCACCAGACGTGGTAGACGGCGAACGCACGGCTGCTTCGTTTCTTTGCTGCCAAATCATCACGCAAGCGTCGTGTGTGCTCGCTGCTTTGCGCGCCCCGTCTTCATGCCAGAGCCAGAGCAAGTCATGGCCTGTTACTGCGCGAAACGGCAACGGCACGCATCACCCGTTTCGTGCCTTTCCAACAATGCTTACCGGTATGTCTCGAGAACGACGTGCGCGCTCCCGCACCGCGGCAAGGATCGCGCGCATCGATCGTCGAGGCAGATCGTCCACTGGGCTCCAGCCTCACTCGTCGATCACCCCTCATCACCACGCCTCAACCATGTTGCCAACAGAAACAACCCCGAAGCTACACAGCTGCAGAGCAGCCAAATACAATCCCTAGAGCGGCGGCACGCTACCGGTAAGCGTGTTCGAGCACGCTTCTGTCTGCATGTCTCACTGGCTGGCCGCTTGGGCCCTGAACCTGAACGCTGCTGTTATCTTCTCACCCTCAGCGCCCAGGCCCTTCTGCGACACCTGTCTCAACACAATATAGTCCGCTTTGACTGCGCCGAGAAGAGCACCGTGAGAGCAAATGCTTGCATGACTCGCTCGCGCCCTCGTCTGCCTCCTTGATGGCTTGGTGCCGCCGTCACCGTTCTTTTGCAGTCGTCCACGGCTGCTCACGTGCGAGTCGCTGCGACTTTCTGAAGGCGAACCAAGCTTCTATGATTGTGCTGTGGGTTTTCGGACGACTGCGACTTGAAACAAGCGTTGTTCCAACCACCCAGACTAGGATGCAGTGCGGTGCAGTACACTGCAGTCCAACAGGCATCCCACGGCCGTGTGCGTCACTCGTTTGCAACGGCGATCATCTGGCGACCCCGGCTCCCGTATCACAATGCGTGGTGGAGATGACACAGGGCCACGGCGAACATGCTTCGAGAAGGTTTCATTTCCTTCGACGAATCTCCACTGTCCTTTGCACGGCCTGCAAACGCAGTGCCGACCGACAGCCCTACCGGCTTGCGAGTCAGTCGATATCATGGCAATGCACGACAAGTCATCGTCTTTGAGTGAGTGAGTGAGTGAGTACTCGTCAAACGCTGTCAAGGGGGTCTGGGGACGCAAGACGAGGCTGATGGCAGCACCTGCCCGGATCTGGCCGCGATGCGTCCCTAGCCTGCATGCGCTGGACGAATCGTCGTACGCCCGTTGGAGCTGTCTCCGCCCTACCCGCTGCCGTTGTCGAGATGCATCCAAGCGAAATTTTCACGAGTAATATGGATTGCAATGACGACAAGCGTTGTTGGCGTGCAGCAACACGCAAAATCTCCAATTGGCGCATTTGCAGACAATCCCGCGTCCACTTGCTGTGTCACCATCCGCGACGACCGGCTCCACTCACGATGTTAGCCACCGCAGAGTACCACGCGCGATCTGGCTCGTGAACAGCAACCTTGTCTAGATCATGAGGGACGCTCGACTGCCATCTGCACCATGTATTCGCCTAGGTTCCATCAAATTTCGCATCCAGGATCAGTGCGAAATTATCCGGTCAGTGACACGTCTCGCTTGACATTCAGCTCGACGTCACCTGCACAACAAAGGGGAACGTGGTCGTAAATGAGCACACGGGTGGATTGCATTGTCATGCCAGCAGTTTCCCATGAACCTGCTCGCCAGCCACCTCCATTTTGCAACAAGGAGGACCGCCAAGCTCCAGGGAGCTTACTGTGACCACGCCGGGCCTTGTCCACCCTGACACAGGGCGCAAACCGAGTCCGAGGTGACAGGAACCTCAAGTTTGGGTACCACATCCCAGCAATCTGGTCGCGATGGCGCACACGACATGTTATGAAACGCCTCCATCTGCACGTTTCAATCGCGCTGGGAGCCGGTATCTTGCGACAACTGAGTTGGGAGGACGGCCACCCACTGCAAGAAAGCTGTCAACGTCTCATCTCGTCCATCCGTCACGTGCGTGTAAACGTTTAGAACCCCCGGGTTATAGCACGGTCCGTACAGACTGCTCAAGGCCTGAACATGCCATGCCCTGCACTACGGTCAACGCAGTGGGCAAAAACGCCCACGTGCGCAAATATTGTGCAATCGAGGGTGTGACATTGCCCACACCGGCTACCCTTCAATCTAGTCATTCGGTTGCTTTCATCAGCGTTTGCGTCATGTCGACAGTCCAATGATTTCTCGAGCAGGGTCCATCGAACATGTAGTATTCGACTATGCTAAATGCCAACAGGTATGCAGATACACAGGATGATGTACACAGAGGAGCAACGTCAACGCTTAACCCAGGTGGGCATCTTGCGAGCCTTGACGTGACCAGGCTTCTTCCTCTCCACCTTTCTCGGATCACGAGTGATGCAGCCAGCTGTGTCAAGGTCAGCGAACGTGTACTTGTCGTGCGCAAGATTCGTGATTTAAGCTTCTGCATAGTATCCACATGCACCTGCATCATAGACACACGGCATCTGACAAATGTGTGGGTGTGAAGAACAGCATGAGAGGAAAGCAGGACGCGATCAAAATCAGGGGCGGGATCGCTCAACTCACCTCGTCGCAGGGCTGGTTTCAGTGCCGGTTCATGCACGAGCAATGCCTTCGCTACAGCCAGTGTCATGGCCTCGGCCTGGCCAGTAGATCCACCGCCCTGAACTAGACCAAACAAGTTGTACTTGTCGAGTCGCTGGGTCGCCTTTAGCGCCCAGACAGCGCTCTCTCGATGATGCAGCCGCCCAAAGAAGTCGGTAAGGGACTGACCGTTGATCAGAACCTCGCCCTCGCCCTCCACGAGCCATGCAACCGCGGAAGACGTCTTCCTTCGCCCAACACCTTTTGCCCTGCCCAACTCATCGATGACACCGGGCTTTGGCTTAACGTCGCCAGGCTGGCTGGGTTTCTTGTAGCGCAGCATCGCCTGCACAACCTCGTCGGGCATCAGTTGCGGGTGGATGCAGTTCAGTCTTCGCAATATATGCAACATCTTGTGGAAGCGCTGTGTCTTGACGGGCTCGTTGGTCATGATGCGGTACTGCTCCACCGTCTTCCACGCGACCTTGGGTGCTTCGGCATTCGGTATTGTGGGCAGAGTGGCGACTTTGCGGAGCAGGGCGGAGAGCGAGAGGAAATCGTCGGTGAAGGTGGGCTTTGCACTGAAGTACGACGGTGATGCAGGCACTACGCGCAGGGCCCGCAGGTTCCTGCTGCTTTCGTCGCCGTCTTTGCCTCCGTCTTCAGCGTTGAACTCGAACGGCTTTGCGGCTGTGAAGGGTTCCTGAACCTCGGTCTCTACTTCGGCTGGTCTCGACGTGGTCATGGAGATGCATCGTGATGCTGGGTGTGCGAAGCTGCGTGGTGTTGTTCGTGCGCATTGCACCCTCGACCGGCTTCCAAGCGTGTCGACGGCTCTCGATAGGCCTTGCACGAGGTTTCTGCATACCATGGTGCCGTGTCGTCAAGGGGAGATGCCCACGGTGTGTGCTGCGATTGGGCGATTGGGCTGCTGTTGGATCGCCGTCGTCGATGGGCCTGCACGATCAATGCTGCTGCTGCTGCGCCTGCCAAAACCTCGCGCCAAGGTTGGGCCTGGCGCTAGACAGCTTTGCGTCTAGTGCGCAGAGAAAGCGAAAACCATTAACCCCGCCTCGCCTGCAACCAACGTTTTTTCTCTCCCTACAACGCCTCTCCTTCCCTTGATTGTACAGTTCCGCCCACGGTAAACCAGCAATCATGTCTTTCGGAAAGATCTACAGCTATAGCGTAAGTGGCCCTGCCGCGCAGCCTCGCGCCAAAGTCTGGGCGAGGGCCATAAACTGACAGCCCACCTACAGGGCAACCCGCGCACCACATCTCTCCTCGCTGTCGCAAAGGAGAACGGCCTCGACATTGAGTTTGTCGACACAGAGCCTGCCAAGGGCGTCTCTACCGACTACCTGAAGATCAACAAGCTCGGCAAGGTCCCCACCTTCGAGGGCGCCGACGGCTTCGTCCTCTCCGAGACGATTGCCATCGCTGTCTACCGTGAGTACCCCGCACACCTTTTTGCTATGGCGCTATATGATGTGCGAATGTTATTCATTCAGTTATCCCTGTCTGAAAACTACTGTTGAAAAAGAAAATACCCTGATCTGCGTTGGCGGCACCATGTTCACTCTTCACCCGGCCTGCAGTGACTCAATCGCTGACCCCTCTCAGTCGCGTCTCAGAACGAGAAGACCAGCCTCCTTGGCAAGACCAAGCAGGACTACGCCACCATCCTCCGATGGATGTCCTTCGCCAACACTGAGGTCCTCACCCCCCTCGGTGGCTGGTTCCGTCCCATCATCGGCCGTGATCCTTACAACAAGAAGAACGTCGAGGACTCGCAGAAGGCCGCTCTCAAGGCCGTTCACGTCCTCGAGGAGCACCTCTTCACCCACACCTACCTCGTTGGCGAGCGTCTGACGCTTGCTGACATCTTCGCCGCCAGCATCATTGCCCGTGGCTTCCAGTACTTCTTCGATAAGACGTGGAGGTCCGAGAACCCCAACGTCACCCGCTGGTACGAGACCGTCTACAACACCCCCAGCTACTCGGCTGTTGCTGGCAAGCTCGACTTCATCGAGGAGGCCATCAAGAACGTCGCCCCTAAGAAGGAGCAGGCACCCAAGGCTGAGAAGCCCAAGGCTGCTGCTAAGCCTAAGGCTGCTGAGCCCGAGGAGGAGGACGAGGCACCCGCTGCCCCCAAGCCTAAGCATCCCCTTGAGTCTCTTCCCCGCCCCACCTTCGTCCTTGACGACTGGAAGCGCAAGTACTCCAATGAGGAGACCCGCGAGGTCGCCCTTCCCTGGTTCTGGGAGAACGTCAATTTCGAGGAGTACTCCCTCTGGGCCGTCGACTACAAGTACAATGACGAGCTTACCCTCACTTTCATGACATCCAACTTGATTGGTGGCTTTTTCGCCCGTCTTGAGGCTTCCCGCAAGTACATCTTCGGATGTGCCTCCGTCTACGGCCAGTCCAACGACTCCATCATCAAGGGTGTCTTCCTCGTTCGTGGCCAGGATGCCACTCCTGCCTTCGATGTTGCTCCCGACTACGAGTCCTACGAGTTCACCAAGCTCGACAGCACCAAGGAGGAGAACCGTAAGTTCGTTGAGGACCAGTGGTCCTGGGATAAGCCCATCGAGGTCAACGGCAAGTCCTACGAGTGGGCCGACGGCAAGGTCTTCAAGTAAATGCCTTGCTTTCCTGCGGTGTTAGATTTGTTAATGATGTGGATGATTTTACGACCTGGAACCGGATGGGTATGAGGGATTGTGGATCGGTATAGTGGACCAAGATGGCCACTGTAACCTGAACATAGAGGCAAAAAACCACATGTTCGCAACGTCCGAACTCCAAACGCTAGTCTTTTGTGATAACGTGATTAAGCATCTGATGACCCCAGTCGAACCTTGATAGCTGACCCTAAATCGTCACCATCCAGTGGCAATGGACAGTTACCAACGCCAAATTTTCTCTCACTCAACTGAAAGCGGGACATGAGAGCGTAATCGCTATTTTCGTAGGAAGTAGAGCTAGCATATTGGCACGGGCCTTGGAGCTTTTTGACTCATACAAAGACCACAAGTTGCTGATCCTACAATCAGCAGCTGCCTTACTTCGGCTTACTGAAGATTTCCAGCCTACACTGTGAACGGTCAGATCTAGCAACTGCTCTTTCCCACCGTCGTTGCGTTACCGGCAACTACATCACGCCCATGCCTCAGCCTGTCAAAGGACCGACTTCTTCAACCTAAACCTCGTTGTCAGGCACCCAGCCCTGATGACTTAGACCATTGTAGCACATGATTAGGCTTCTTCGACCTCACAACTTTTGCCAATTGCATATAATCGTGCAGGCCGTCTTTAGGTGCGCTTATCATGGATGTGTTATGAGACGTTGTGCATTGGTGCCCGCGTCTTGCTCAGCTAGACGATAGCACTTGACGCTCTTCAACAGTCATGTCGTGGGACGCTCCGGCTGCAGTGGATCCCTGCTTTCTACTATAATAGCTACAGCCTTTTCTCGCGGGTATCGGTTCTTGAAACTCTAGCCCGGGTGCCGGGACACAGAAATGCTTTGGATGGACTAGCGCAGTGTCGCCTCGATCCCATCCAGACTTCACAGCGCTTAAAGGCTCGATTTGACCGACCGTTCGCGAGCTGTTTGTGGCGTTTGTGGGGTAGCAGAGTCTTGCGTTGATTGGTCGAGCGTGCAGGACAAGCAGCCGCAGTCGCAGCTTTGTTGGCACAACAGCGCCGAAAGGACGGCAGGCAAGGGCGTGACTTCTCTCAACTTCGAGTCCTCAAATCCCCAACATCTCCATACTTTCAGCGCTTCCAAACCCACACGCGGCGTGCAAGGCTGTCGCAAGAGCGCCCTAGTCAGCCTTACATAGCTGTGCAACACTTCTCGACCTGGGCAACGTAGTTCCACCGCGACAGCGCGCATCCGATCGTCGCCGCTGCGTGAGGCTGAAGGCCACCAATTGCGTTTCGAGGCTAGAGGCTGGGTTGGACTTTGAAAGAGCTGAGATCTGCGGGATTGACTCGACCTCAATCCCAGGCCCGGATACCTGCAGTGTGGGGTCGTGGGTCCGGCCTATCCGCGTGTGCGACGTCGACGTCGATCGAGGGCGTTCGGCTTGCGCAACAGTTCCCAACGTTAGAAGAGTGGCTAGCGTTTGCGTTTCAAGTGTTTTCCTTGTCTACGCCTTGGAAATCAGAGGAAGAACCTGGAAGCCGGTCAGCAAATTGTCTCAAAACTTTCAGCGTCGTCATCTCTTTGCGACAGAAACCGGGTTCGGTGTCCGCTTCGCTTGTGTTGTGGTTGGAGGTCGATAACAACGAAGTCGCAGTTGATAATCTGCCCCACTATCAGCGCAGAAAGGGCCAGAAATCGTTGTGGGCATGAAAGACAATGACGGGCACAGAGAGGTTCGAAGATCGTCCGGGCATAGTAATGAGCCAGCTATTCAGGTGATTTGTTTGGGCGCTGGCGGTGGACCGATCGAAGACAACGTGACCGGATTCCTCGTGCGTTCGATAGCCACCAAGTGGTCCAAAAACTCTGTCTTGGCTGTAGATGCAGGCTCTCATCTTGCTGCTATCACTCGGATTCTGGAACAACACTTCCCACTCATCTCAGGATCATCGTCTCAGTCACCATCGAAAGTGGACAGTATTCATAATGGGGGTATTCGAGTCAACGATGGCGATACCTCGCCAACGACTGAACACATCTCATTGGACGATGATGATTCAGGAGGAGATACACCAGTGTCGGAAGACAATATACCGCTGGAGATAACAACATTACTAGACGGAGCATTTGCTGGCCTGCCCTTTCCAAACGCAAGTGCAAGGGCTAATGCATTACACATTGTGAGAGAACACATATCGACCTACCTCATCACACATCCACATCTGGACCACCTCTCTGGATTTGTCGTAAATACCGCAGCCTTCCACAACACATCACGTCCAAAAAGATTAGCCGCATTGCCATCCACAGTCCATGCTATCAAGACGCACATCTTCAACAACATCATCTGGCCCAACCTTACGGACGAGGACGGAGGTGTTGGGCTTGTTTCTTTTCAAAGACTGGCAGAAGGGGGTAACATTGCCTTGGGCCAGGGCAGAGGACGGGGTTATATTGAGGTTTGCGACGGCCTAGGCGTGAAAGGCTTCAAAGTCAGTCATGGACACTGCATGCGGGGTCCGGGACATGTGCATCGCGGTTCCAATGCAGACTTGCAGGAGACACAAGGGCTTCAGCACACTGTTGCCGCTCTGAATCAAGGAGAGATTCGGGAAGGACGCTCGCATAGCATCTCCGTGCCTGTGCCACACAGTCAACCAGGAACTCCGGGTTTAGGCTCATTCGGTGGTGATCAAGACCGAAGATCTAGCCATGTTACTACGAGTAGCATACCAGCCGACCACTGCGTGATCGACTCATCCGCCTTCTTCATACGCACTGAATCTACAATGACCACACCTACAAAAGAGATTCTTATCTTTGGAGACGTTGAGCCGGATTCCATTTCCCTTTCGCCGCGTACAGCACATGTTTGGACCGAAGCAGCGCCAAAGATTGCGTCCGGTATACTTACGGGAATCTTCATCGAATGCAGCTATACAAACGCCCAAGCAGACGCGGTACTCTTTGGTCACCTAGCTCCACGCCATCTACTCGCAGAACTTCATAATCTCGCCGAGATGGTCAGGGAATCGCGAAGAGAAAACGAAAAAGCACGCGAAGCAGCACGGCAAAGTCGCAAACGTAAACGCGCAAGTCAAAATATGCTTCTTGATGGTCCTACGAAGTCACGAACATGGCATCCTGGTATCAGGAACGTCGATGCATCCCTCTCCTCGACACACCCCCTTTACCAAACCGAGGATGACATGACAGATTACGCACCCAGCAGCGGTCCGACTGGCACACATACTCCTAATTCACGTGACGTTGACTCTGCCACATCCGGTCACCCTCAAACGCCACAAGTCTCCCACCCATCAGCAGCAGCAGCAGCACTCAATCTCAACAGCGTGAGTGTAGCTCACGGTCGTGCGTTACTATCCGCAGCATTTGAGGCGCCGCTCAAGGGACTCAAGGTCGTGGTTATCCATGTCAAAGATTTATGTGAAGATGGGCCGCTCGTAGGTGACACTATACTCAGACAGCTACAGGAAGGTGAGTTGAAGATGAGGGAGGAAGGTACAGGATTGGGATGTACATTCGAGATCAGTAAGAGTGGGGATGCATACTGGTTTTGAACATATGTGAAGGGGGGTGGTAAGAGGGTACAGAGCGTTCAGCCGCTTAGGCGCACAGACTCGCACTCTGGAGTAGCTTGGAAAAGTCAAGGGTCTTCTTCTTTGTGTCCCGCATATGCCCATGACACCGTATTAGTCGACGAATGTCTTTCTTCTGATCTGTCTGATTGAAAATTAGGCAATTAGGAGTGCTGCACGAGAATGTGGCGCGCTTGGTGTACCTAGTAAGGACATCTGGGAGCTCGCCTGATCACTGTACCCGTCATTATTATCCCCTCTATCATCTTATCTCATTCCTTCTGCGGACTGACATTGCGATTTCGGTGCCACGCTGCTCCAGTAAATGTGACCAGATTTTGATGGGCCCTGTTGCACTGAGGTACTCGCTCCCATCGAGCAGTCCACCCCCTGAAAACATGTATGCACCGTTCTCAACGGCGGCTGCAGTCACAGAATCAACTATCGAGTAAATAACTAGAACTTGATCTGGGAGGATGTTGTGAGGGTATGGCTCGTACTCGAGTATGTAAAGGGTTGTTGCGAAGCGGAGGTGAGTAGAGCAGGATGTGAGCTCTGGGCTGGCCGTTTGGTCTCGCTTCTGAAGTCGTGTTCGAGGCCGCTCGTGTAAAGTGTGTACTCTTCGTGCTTTGGATAACATAGCATTGGCCCGACGGCCTCCAGCATACATAGGCTCACGAGACGAGCGTTTTCGCCCAATTTCTGTTTGTTTCATCCTTTAGTGTACAGAGTGACGCAAGAGGGTCCTTAGAACTATCCTTCCGCAGGGCGCAGAGAGGTTTCCAGTTATGCGCGGGACCATGGGGAACGAAACATGCTCAAGGTTTGTCGATATGTTTCTGGGAAACGAGAATTCCTCGACCCTACCGCTATCAACAAGGCTGCAGCCGTCACTGCCAGCCCGTACGTCATCCGATGCTAAGCCACTGCGACATTTAAATATCTGCCACTAGAAATACCGACTTGCACAGTACGTTGATACCTGGGGCCATTGTAGTTGCATGTTCACTAATATCTGTATCGCCACATGTTGAAGGAACATTACAAGACGAAGATGTGGTTTTGTGATTATTTCTACCTCCTTGCCAGCTTTGGCGCCACGGGCTGTAGCTGAGAATAGAGTCTGAGCTGGAATTCCCACGCAGCAGACTAAGAAAAATATCTGGGAACTGAGATTGCACAAGTTAATGGCACGGCAACAGCAAACAATGTTAAGCTTCGCCTATGAAGAGAGATATCCTTTTGTTAGGATTGACGTGATCATTGGCAAAAATGAACCCAAAACATACAACAGCGGGTATTCGCTAGTGGTCACCCACCTAACTACTAATCCGCCGGTACGTTGCTTAAATAGGGCTGAGCGAACGGGAAGCCTTGTTTTCAACGTCCTATGGTCGTATGTGGAATGAATGTGAACGCGTTTGTAATATCAAGCCAGAATTGATTGGACTGCGCTGCCACGACATACACTCATTTGCCACGCGCGATCAGAAAACATAGAGCTCGCAGCGGCCACTTTGTACTTTTGGAAGAGCCGGTGGTCTTCTCTTCGGTGTTTACCCGCCTCGTCATTTTTGTGTCGACCCACTCACATAAGGTCTCGTTATTTTAGGCACTATATAGCATTGTTCTGCATAAGAGCTGTGCTAATCTTGTGCTTTTGCTCAGTGCTCTACTTGAGTCTTCAGAGTTTTATCTTGTCGTACCAGCATAGGTTTTGTCCAACAATGTATCCTCCCCACCCCACGCTCTCTCATCCCTCCGCATTTGGTCTTCCATCACTTTGTTTCTTCCACCGTGAATCCCAGCCGCAAGGTCCTCCTCACTCCCTCCTTCTCTGAATGTGCTAATCTCGATGTCCGTCTTTCTTTGTATTACTTTTCCACTCCTGCCTTCTAGTTCGTGGAACGGGTGGCACACATGATTCGGGTCGCTGTGCTTTGCCTTAGAAGGATCTTTGGTGACGCCGTATGCAGACCGGGACAGATAGTTTGTGGATACAAATTCGAAAAGAAACCTTAGATAGGGCAAAGATGCGCAGATAATCCCGACGTGCGATTCCACTATGATGATGACAACGCCAGGCGGACCGTAGCGCATCCACTTCTCTGTACTGTACATGGCGATGAGGAGGGAGAGGCGAGCGAATGAGAGGCCGAGATTACTGAACAAAGCATGTTAGTGGGGACATGAGCACGAAGGATATCAAGACGTACACAAGGCCGATGGAGAAGGCAATGATCAGCTCGGCACGAGACCTGAATGGGAGATTAAGCTTGTAGAGGTAGTGTGCTGGCCAGATGTAAACAATGACATCAAAACAGCTGTTCAGGACCAAAATGGCGAAGTCTTGGTTCCGCGGGCTGTTGCATGCGAAATTCTCGATGGTTTTATTCCAGTAGCTGTTGATGGGTCTATGTACAAAGTCAGTACAGTCTGCATCTATTGGGCTGTTTGATGCGAATACTTACGAGCACTGCAAAAGTGTGCTGAGACCCGCCCATAGCGAGTATGCCATTTGCAGTCCGCACAAACCCCAGCATAACCAGCGATTTGTCTGTGAAGGGAACAGTTTGAGGTAAGTCAAAAGGATAGACACCCGGATCAAGCTGTAGCACATGGGAAACATGGAGAACAGAGCAAGACTAAGACGACCAATGGGGTAGTTGTTGATAACGGGGACAAGGTCTAGTTCCAGGGCATAGCCCAAGTGGTATAGACGCCATACCATAGCGGTCATAGATATTGCCATGCATGTCGCGATGAGCAGGACAATGTCATCCTGCTGGAATCAGTACTGAGCTCACGAAGAGTTCGGTGTCTCTCTCGGGAGGTGGGCCGGGGAGTACTTGAGAATGGGTGCAACCCTAGGGTACTGTGGGACGGGGTACTGACAAAGGATATGATCTTCTTGATACTTCGATTCGACAATCGCAGAGTGATACAAACCACCGCGAGACACAAGGTTGTGATCTCTACACCGTAGAACAGAGCATAGTTTGGTGCCATGGTATTGATTGTGACAGCGGGTGGCTTCACAGGCCTGCCAGTCTGTCCACACCCGAACTTTACCCGTCAAGAAACCAGTCAAGAAGAGAGAGAAAGTCTCTGAAAGCTGTCGTGCAAAGTGTCAATCAAGTACCGTTTGCTACCCCAGGTGCCCAGCTTGCTCCTCGCCCTGAAATGCGAACTTCTCATCCTTGCCTTTGAACAGCCGGCTTTACTTCGCCGAGTTCCGATGGTCAACCCTGCGCGATTGTCTCGTCATGCACGTCCAGACTCGAGAAAGACTTTGCTCTACCTGCCCCTCCGTCTGTTGCCAAGCTCCTTACTGCAATCTCTTCTGCACAAGAACCTCACGCCATCCTTCGCCCACGTTGTTCATGCAGCATGTGCATTGCACGGCACATGGCATTTCCCCCCGACATTACCAAATCCTCATGGATCCACGCTAACAGCCAGACCCTTGGCTGGGTAAATTCCGCACCAACCAAAAGTGCGACAGGCACGGAGCCGGCAACGAGCGAGCCTTGCGTGCGGTCCGATTGCGGAGACTTGCGCAGCAACAGCCTCATACTGGCATCCCACACGCGCTGTCCTGGTCTTCGGGTGGGTCTGGTCCAGTCAGTTCATGTACCTAAACGATTGATCGAAGGAAGCACGAGATCTCATCGCGGCAGCAAGTCTACAGCAGCTATGCAATAAACTTTTGCACTGCGTACTGGAGGCTGTGGCTGGAAGCGTCAGCTTTCCAATGACGTCGAATCAGAGCGTAGTCTGTGTTGCCAAAGATAGCTACCGTTGCATTTGCCACTCGTAAATTTGCCTGTGGACCCTTCACTAAGGAAGTGTAACAGCCGCAAGCGTCCCTGTAGCGTTGTGCACGGCGCACCGTAATGCGCCATTCACCGGAGTTTGGCATCCCAGCGTCATCCTCCTTCGTGTTTGTGAAGCGGACCAAATCTCAACGCGGCGAGCTGCTCCATGGCTCACGCGTTGCCACGCTCAACTAGTTTCTCTCGCGAATGTAATATATTCATCCTATGGCCGTCGTAGTTCGACAGATCATCCTTCTACAGCCAACCCCAAGGATCGGTCGGAGCTTTCCAATTGAAATCGGCACTACTCGCGGCCACTCACCTACAAAATGAAGCTCACACAAACCTGGGCAGCTTTACTCTCGACCGCACTGGTTGCTACTGCTGCTCCCATTGCAGAGAACTGCACGTTAGAGGCTGATTACGATGTCATCGTCGTGGGCTCTGGTCCTGCTGGAATCATCGTTGCTGACCGCATGAGCGAGGCTGGCAAAAAGACTCTCCTCCTCGAGCAGGGTGGGCCATCCTACTACATTACCGGTGGACGTGAACGTCCCGGTTGGTTGAACGGGACTGAGCTCAGTCGTGTTGATGTGCCCGGTTTTTACAAGGTATGCTCACGAGTTTGATCATGTAAAAGGCCGTAGCTAACCTTTGCAGTCCATCTTCTCAGTGACCGGCAATTTGACTTGTGCAGCGGACGTTGTCAATGCTTTCCAAGGCTGCACGGTTGGTGGAAACACTGCCATCAACGCTGGTCTTTTCTTCCAGCCACCGGCGTCTGACTGGGACTTATACTTCCCAGCAGGATGGAAAAATTCGGACATGCAGAGCGCGATTGCAAAGGTCCACGCGAAGCAGCCGTCTACAGACAACCCTTCGGCAGACGGCAAGCGCTACCTGCAGAGTGGCTACGACGCTGCGAAGGAGTGGCTCGTTGAGGGTGCAGGCTACGCAGACGTCGGCCTGAACGACGGCCTTGAGAACCACCAAAAGACCAAGGTCTTCGGTCACCCGGTCTTCAACTACGAAAATGGACAGCGGAGCGGACCTGTGAAGACCTACCTCCAATCTGCGCTCCAGCGCCCCAACTTCCACTTCCAGACTGGAACCAAGGTCATCCGCGTGATCCGTGACGGACAGACAGCCACCGGCGTTGAGATTCAGATCAAGGGCTCCAACGCCACCTCCGTCGTCAACATCGCCAAGAGCGGACGTGTCGTCCTCTCCGGCGGTGCTCTTCTCAGCCCTCAGCTCCTCATGTGGTCCGGCATCGGCGAGGCGGCCACCCTCAGCAACCTGTCTGCATCAGGGCAGCTCACTCTTCCCGCTAGCCAGTGGGTCAACAACAGCGCTGTTGGTGACAAGGTCTTTGACAACCCCAATACCTTCATTGAGCTGTTTTCCGACTCCATCTCGACCTACACTCACAATTACACCGACCCCATCCCCGCCGACCGTGATCTCTACCTCAAGTCGCGCTCCGGACCTTACTCTTTCGGCTCGCAGACCAGTGCCTTCTGGGACTTTATCAAGCAGGGTAATGACAGTATTGGCTGCCAGGGCACCATCGATACTTCTGGCGCGGTCGACTTCACGGAGAATGGCACCATTACTCTGAACGTGTACGGAACTTCCGGTCTGCGATCATTCGGTCGTGTCGGCCTGGATGCCAAGGGTATTGCGACACCTTCATCTGGCTTCTTCTACTCGGATAAGCGCGACGCGCAGGCTGTTGGCCAGTTCATCCACAACATCTTCCAGGCGCTGCCCAAAACCCTGAAGCCCCTGAACATCGCCGGTAACTCGACGCTTGAGCAGATCACCACCTGGATCAGCTCACCTTCCGACTACACCCTCGGCAACGTCCAGCATTGGTCCAGCAGCTGCAGGTTCGAGACATGTGTTGATTCCAACGCCAAGGTTATCGGTACCAGTAACATCCACGTTGTTGACGCTAGTATCAGTGCTCCGTTGACCACCAACCCTGTTCTGGGTACCATGATCATTGCTGAGCGTGCGGTCGAGAAGATCCTTGCTTTGTAAGAGTTTCGGGGTGGTGTATAATCGTTCTACAGCATATCTGGCATTGATGGCGTCTGGGAAAGTCCGCTACCAGTTTCATAGCGACTCACATCTTAATCTTCAAGAAATGTTACATCACTAGTTCAACAAGCCCACCCTTCGTGACTCTGGAGCTGTATCGCCCGCATGGCTGTAGTATCACGTCCTGAACTATCTTCGGAGACCCCTCTCGACACAGTGTCGCTCGCGCATCTGCTCTCAGGATCCTTTCAAAAAGCAAACAGTCGCAGATACTGATCACGCTTTGATACTAAAACATACTTGATGCTATACAGATCAGCAAGACTAGCGAGTGGGTCAGACTTGATGCTGTGATGCAGCAGCGACACATGCACAGCGCTTTGCATTAGGCAGCAAACGCTTCTGGGGTCCTTTGAGGGCCGACTCCATACCATTCCTCGAATGACTGGTCAGGAAAACGTTTGCTCAAAAATAACCATTTCTATTCGGAACACGAACGAAGCTTAGGATGTGCTACTTAATAAGGATAACGCCGATGGATGCATGATAATCATGAGTTCATTGAATGATTCAAACCTGCCCGTGAAAATGCTGCTGCTGCTCCTACTCCTGTGTTCTGCTGGGTGAAGCACACTAAAATCCAGCCAAGCCTTCGTCTTCAAAGTAGTGGTCGTAATGACCTTGCTCTTCAAGGTCCTCATCAATGACGATACCAGCAAGGGCCCTCAACTCTTTGGGTTGCAAAGCTTTACCCAAGCCAATGGAGAGCTGCATACCAGGCTCCTCGAGCGTATGGTACGTCCAAACATAGTCGATGTCGTCCAGCGTGTGTGGCTCTTCTTTGGCTCCAGCACGACAGGCGACCTTCATTAGCTCGACGGCGAACACAGACTCATTTGTGTCTTCTTCCTCGGACTCCAGTTCTGCGGAGTCTCGACGTACGTGTATGGGCATTTGGAGCTGACGCCCGGTAGCCTCGGCTGTTGACCCCGCTGTCTCAGAGGAGTGTCTCTGATATGAGGCATTTTTGAGCTTCTGAATACCGGTGACGAAGTACAATGGCTGATTTTGCAGGGCTGACTTGCGAAGGAAACTCTGAGCTTCGGTGTCGCGGCGGAGGGCCTCGAAAGCAGCAGACGGGTTGGCGAGCGAGACAAAAGACATTTCGTCAGCGTTCAGCGCAACGGTGTTATCGAGAGACAGCGCAGTCTTTCCGAGGCTGGATATGAAGCGCCCTTGGTCATCGTGAGAGACCACGTCCTCATAGCGAGACTGTGTCGTAGGCTTGTTGCACGCTGGCTTTGTTGCTGGTTTGAAATGAGTCGAACCTGGTTGCAATGGCTCGCTGAGCAGCTGGCCCAGAGTGAAAGAGCTTGAAGAGCGAGAGTTCGGTAAAATGAGGATTTGAGACATGGTGCTAAAACGTATGGACAACACTAGTCGGTATGGACTCGCGGAGAGGCGGCTCCCTGAAACACTCTTTATATTCAACATCGTCTGCGGCCTCGGTTACCATTCCGAGGGGAATCCATGGTCTGAGGTCGCATCGAGCCAACATACATCTGGGAACCCCCTCAACACGTGAGTTTCGAGCCGTGCTCGTGTAACGCCATGCCGTATGCGACCGAGTAGTCGATGTGGAGGCGGGATCGTGTCGAGTTATGTCAGACTCCGCATTTTACCTGCACGAAGCTCGAATCAAGTCTCGGTCCCTTCGGTTGCTGTCGGTTGTGAAAGCTGTTCGCTTCTAGAAGTGCCGGGTACCTGACGATCCCGAATAATCCCGCATCGCCTGCACTTTTGCCGAATCGGTCGAATGGAACGTCTACAGATGCACGGAGCAGCCATTTTGCGCTCATCTCACGCAAGTCGGTGAGGTAGTTTAGAGACAGGTTCTTTCCAGTGGAGTATATTTTGGAAAGGTGCGGGGACTGCGCAAGGTATCTTTTTTGATTGCGTAAAACTCAGGTCGCGTGATTTGATGACCCACCCCTTTCTTCTTCTTCTCCTTTTTTGTTTTTAGGGACGCATCGCTCAATCTCAACTGAACCCATCAAGCGCAGACGTACTCTGCGTGGAGGCCATCTGACCTGCCAGCAAGTCTTCGAGGTGGTAATGCAGTACACAGTATTTGGTGGCACGAATTGCAGGCCACGTCACGACGCAGCCCAACTCAGGGACAGAACGCATGGTGTCTCATGGCAAACTGTTCCTGTCTTGCAACCCAGTGTTAGCATGTTGTTTTGCGTGGGAAGACTAAGAGACGAGAGTGTGAAGAGGGCGTGAGGGCGACAGGGCAGCGGTAGCTTGGCGTGCAGGGATGTGGCTTTGCGTCATGTGGCTGACGGCAAGGGCGAACCGTGTGACGAGTACGCCGTCAATACGCATACGCTGCTTCACGCTGGCTCACGCTGCCCGTCGCGAGTAGCTCGCGGCGGTTGTTGCACGTTTCTGGGCCGGAGGCAGTTTCCTCATGGACATGCGGCGCCTTCTCCATGGAGCTTTAGAGCTGTAGCGGTCTCTGCTCTCGGCAGCTCGCGGAATAACACTGCCACAACGGGCGAGACGGGTTCCTCGAACACGCTGACGTGTTAGCCAAACACGCACATAGACATAGTAGAGGCCCATTCTCGTGCAACCGTGGCAGGAATGGCGTCTGGCATGCCCATGGACACGAACAAGCATGAGCGCCGCCAGCATGCGCTCGCAGACATCCAATTCGCCTCGATGCTCGACGACGACGACCTCACGCCCGTCGAATCCGGCGACGAGACGGAGCAAGAGCGACGGCTGGAGCTGGAGACGGTCCAGTCGGCGATTGGCGTCAGCATAGGCAAACAACAAACGCGTCTGACTTCGCCCAAGACGCCGGCCGCCGAAAAAGCCGCTGCGTTGGACGACGTGGATGGCGGTGCGCTCTTCGAGGGCTGGGAACAGCATGCGACGGCTGTGATTGATGCTAGAACGAGGAACCGCCTTCCTTCGCACGGCGAGGCCCATGCAAGTCGCCCTGGCGAGCCCGAGCAGACAAAGTACGCGTCGAGCCCAGACGAGCCTCTGGAGCGTCTGCCCTCCCCATGGCGCGCAGGCCCCAAGACGTTCCAGGGCCGAATGAACGACCACCGCGCAACACTGCGCCAACACCTCAACAACGGGCGGCGGAGAGCATCGTCAAGCGGATCCATGGCCGACGCCATGCGCAAATACGTGCCCTTCAACCTCCCCAAACCACCCAAGCACTTGCAGTTCGCGCTGCCCAGCTTCTCAGCGCTTTCGCTCGACCATGAGCGTGCAGCTGCGAGGCCCACACCAGGCCCCAGCCCTCGGCCCAGTGCTACGGCCGCATCAAGCTCCGGCGGCATCCCTCAGCATGATGGCATCTCTGAGTCGACGCTGGGTCGTCGTAGAAGCTTGAGCTCACCCCAGCAGGTCAACACTGCACCCACATCCCACCGCGAACTCGAGAACAATAGCCTCTCGACGCTCGGCCCGCGAGGCACGCCTCGCGCGTCGTACGATCGACCCCCACCCAGGCTTCGTAGGTCCAACTCAGAAGGCTCACTGCTGCTCTACCGTCCAAAGTCTATTGCGTCCTCTCTCGGTGACGACTCGAGGTTTGAGAGTGTGTCTGAACAGGTGAACAGCAGACTCAAAGCCATCAAAGACAGTTTCCAAGATTCAAACTTCAAGCTCCCAAGTCCATCTATGCCCAACTTCAACTTCTCCCACAGAGATGACACATTGCGAAGTCGCAATGTCACTCTAACCCCCAGAGGACGGACGATAGATGAGAACCCAACGCGCAAACCTACCTTTCGCCCGAGCCCCTCAGCGACATTCCCACGCAACAGTTCGTCTGTTTCTTTGAGAGCGATGCGACCCTTCAAGGACGGTGCTCCAGAGCCGGATAGTCATCCCAACTTCACAAGAGCGCTTGACGAGTTGGAAGGCGACTTGGTCATCCTTGGAGGATATCGTGGCTCCATCTTGCGTTCAGCAGAACCACCGAATCGACAATTATGGGTGCCCATCAAGGTTGGTCTCAATCTGCGCAAGGTTGACCTAGAGGTGCCCTTTGATGAAGGAGCCGATGAACGAATGGAGCAAACGATCATTCCAGACGGCATGCTGACGCACATTGGTCCCGTCGATATCTCGAAGCGCCTATTTAAGCGCCTGCGAGCATCCGAGAATTTCAAGAACGGACAATTGAGAGTGCACAACTACGGCTACGACTGGCGATTGTCGCCACACTTTCTCTCACGCCGAATGATCAAATTTCTCGAATCCCTCCCGTGCAATCAACCTAGCGTTGCTCCAGAGAAGAAGGGTGCCATCGTGCTTGCTCACTCGTTAGGCGGCCTCATTACTCGTCACGTCATTAATCAGCGACCAGATCTTGTCGCAGGTGTGGTGTACGCTGGTGTACCCCAGAACTGCGTGAACATCCTCGGACCCTTTCGGAACGGCGATGATGTTTTGCTCTCATCTCGCGTATTGACGGCGCAGGTGAACTTCAGTATTCGTACCTCCTATGCCCTGCTACCTCTCGATGGCAAATGCTTTTTCAACAAGCACACAAAAGAAGAATATCCTGTCGACTTTTTCGACATCAACACATGGCTTGATGGCCGCTTATCGCCATGCATAGCGCCTCCCTTGCCACGCCCCGAGGCACTCAAGGAGAGTAGCTTTAGCGTGAGTGGTGTTTTGAATGCCATGTCGCAAGCCCTGCCGTCATTCCCGAGTCGAAAAGGTAGCATATCGAGAGGAAACGGTGAGGCCACCAGTGGTGTATCAGATGCCGCTCATAATGCAGCAAACAAAGTGGCTGAAGGCAACGCTGAAGCTGCTGGTGGCGGTATGGAACCTCAGATGATGGCAGGACGGAGAATGTCGCGCTCCACATACACCCCAAGTGACCCGAATCCTGCAACCGCAGTCACGATATCGCGCGACGATGCTGTCAAGTATTTGACCCGAGTCCTGGCAGAGACTAAGCGCTTCAAGGAAGAGCTTGCGCACAAGCCTGAATACACCGCAGCCAACGTCTATCCACCGATCGCCCTTATGTACGGCAAATCCACACCAACGGTATATGGCGCAAAGGTCGAGTCCCGCGAAGCGATTGCACGAGCCGATGTCTATGACGAACTGGCATTTGCAAGTGGAGATGGTGTCGTGCTTGCGCGCGCAGCTATGGTTCCAGAGGGATACTCAGTAGTCAGGGGCGGCGTAGTGTCGAGCGACCGCGGGCACGTCACACTGTTGGGAGACCTTGAGGGCGTTGGACGTTGTTTACACGCCGTTATGAAAGCACGGCGAGCTGGTATTGGTTTAGGTGTGAAGTCTCAGACAGACGCGAATCGCATGGAAAGCCAAGGCCTGGGAATCCAGGTGCCGCACGTCACCGTTTAGAGGTGGAAACTACTGCATAGGTAATGCGTGATGGTTGAGCTGGTTGCATGTAATTAAGTTGGTGATGATCCTAGCTTTGGAGTAAAGGGCATCAGCGCAAAGCCACACCCGATTAGTGCCCTCTATGTACTTACATATCGTCGACAAGGTCGAAAATCCATACCGAGTGTTCTCACTTGTTGTCCATCTCCTCATATACCTCACTACACAAAGGCCGATGGACCATGACCTTGCCTACAGGCATACCTTAGGTTGGGACGACAAGAGGCGTGGGTCCTTGATGATTATTTTGAACGGAAACCACGTTTGAAGTCACGCGAGCGGCATTGACGTTGGGGTAGACCCGAATATCAGCGCCTACCAGGTATTCTCACAGTTGGAATGACAGACACCATTGTTGTTTTGCTATACAATGACGGTTTCCACAATTTCAAGATCTTCGAAGTCTCCCAATCCAGGTGATGTAGTTGCATGCATTCTCGCAATTCGTTCGAAGCACGGAAGCTCACCCTTGTAGCTTGGAACAACAGCCCATTGCACTTTCTGATACTCTCTTTCCCGTGCAGCTGCTGGGAGGTACACCACATGTTCGACCTTCTCATTGGGTGCAGAGTTCCTAAAATCTCTCCCACAGATGTTAAGACGGCCATTGTCAAGCCTAGGGAACTCGTTCAGATCCAGTGAGAGTTCCTCGCTAGCTTCCTCCAGACGAAGCTCGGCTTCCAGTATCGGTCCGTGAAGAGCAACATGGCGAGAGGAGGTGCTGAGCAACATGGTCGTCGATATGCACAAAGAGGGGCCACGTACTCGGTTCTGATAAGAGCAGTAACTTGGCCACTAACTCATGCCGCCCTGGACTCTAGCACTATGCACATGGGTCTTCTAGACCTACTCGCTCTGTAACGCAATGATCATTTCCGGGAGGAAAGAATCATGGCACTGTGGGAGGTTCATAGTGCGTTGCTGTTCTAGTTGCTCTATAACGCGTGTGTAGTGTTCTGCAGAAGGAGCTGGCCGTTGCCAACTATGAGACGCTGGTCTGTGCCGGTTGCTGTGATATATATTGTAAATACTTTAGCTTTGATTCCACATACGACCATAGGACGTTGAAAACAAGGCTTCCCGTTCGCTCAGCCCTATTTAAGCAACGTACCGGCGGATTAGTAGTTAGGTGGGTGACCACTAGCGAATACCCGCTGTTGTATGTTTTTGATCTATTTTTCGCTGGATTTGCTCTCGCCGAGTATCAGCGGGGGAATTTTGTTAGCAGAAGTGATTGGTTAGCAGGTAGCGAGAGCGTGGAACATTGGATCATGCCGTCCATTCTATACCTACAAGCCGCGCGTGCTGTCGTCTATTCTACATGTATCGTAGCATATCTATATCGTGTCTAGGCCGAGTCGCCGCCAACGAGTAGGATGACGCTGCCGAGCTGACGCTTCATGTCCTCCTTTTCGACGTCGTGCGTGTCCTCGACCTCGCCCCAGGCCTTGGTCTGCCACCTGACTTCCAGACTCGCGGCCTCGGCGGCTTCTTCAATGCCAAAGGTCTTTTTGACGCCGGGCTTGCGCGACTCGCTAAAGGCTTCGGCCCACTCGTGGACGAGACGGGTGCCAATGAGGACGCTCTTGCTTGCCAGGACGGCGCGCTCCAGGCCTGCGAGCTCGTAGGCAGGAAGACCCGCGACCCAGCCGCGGATGACGTCCTTGGTCAGGTCGGGCTGGTCGACAGGCATGATGCTGTCGGGCTCGAGGATGGGCTTGATCTGCACGCCGGGCCAGACGTGGGTGGTCAGATGGGTGATGATGCCCGTGGCCACCTCTTCTTGCAGCTGGCGCAGAGTCTTGCCGTTCTGCTTCACGTCGTTGAGGACGTACTCGGGGGCCCAGCACAGGAGGGTGTCTGTGCTGAGGTAGCGCATGCACAGCTGGACGATGGAGTCGCGAATGCGGTCGTCGCCCTTTGCTTCTGCCATGTCGATGTCGATGGCGCGGGCGGCGAGCGAGGTCATGGGGATATAGTGGTGCTTCATGGCCTGCTGGGCGCTGACGAGGAGGTCCCACTCGAGGGCGACGGCGGTGGCGAGCTGGGGCTTGGAGGTGGGGATGGTGAGGATGTCCTTGTTGGGGTTGCGGACGGGGCGGCCGTCGAGGAAGATCTGGAGGCCGCCGCCGCCCTCTTTGACGGTGACGTCGGTCCAGAAGCGCTTCTTCAGCGGGCTCGTGGGCTTGGAGGCGGTGGTGCGGACGTCCTTGGCCTGCTGCAGCATCTCGGCCTGGCGCCTCTTGCGCGCGATGCGGTCCAGTGCATCTGTGGCGGCGGGGGTGGGTGTCTCTGGCGGCGGGCCGGGGACGGAGGGGTGTGGCAGCGGAGTGGCGCAGCGTGCGGTCGAGGTGTGCAGGCAGTGGAAGAAGGGACGGTATGCGCGGCGGGGGGCGGACAGCCTCACGTTGGCGAGGACGGGGCGTATCGACTCCATCTGGTGCATTGGTCAGCAGGGTGCATGCGTGCGGGCGTGCGGGCGTGCGGGCGTCGACGACTGCGCATTGTGGTCTTGAGGGGGGACGTGTTGTGACATACTGTGACGCGCTGTGACGTGCGGCAGGTGCGGTGCAGTCAAGGGGGGCGTGTCAGCTTGTTGATGCACAGAGGTCGAGGGCGCGGTCGCGGTCACGGTCGCAGTCGTGTCCGGGCCAACTTTTCCCAAGAGCTCGGTTCACCTGAGAGGAACGAACCTCGTTGCCGTTCTTCCGTCTTCCGTCTTCCGTCCTCCGCCCGCCGCCCTCCGCCCTCCGCACTCTTCGGACTGTCCTCCCCAGCCTAGCTCGACCCAGCCCTCGGCCGCCAGAACGTGGACTGCTGCTGATCATGCACCTGCTTCTCCACAGTCTCTCCCGTTGTGTCTGACGCTGCTCCACTCCCCTTTGCTGCTTGTTGGTCGCCTGTCACTCCGGTTCCTGGTGGCTGCCCCGCCCGAATCCCAGCTCCCATCTCCCAGCTCCAAGCTCCAAGCGCCAAGCTCGAGGCGCCTGGCTCTCTCTCCATATTGCACATTGTGCATTGCACATTCCACGCCGCTCCTCGCAGCACCCGAGCCTCCCAGGGCAGCCATCCATGCAGGTTCTGTAATGAATCAAGGACCTCCCTCGACGGCTGCTGCAAATGCTCCTGCTCCTGCTCATGCTCCTGCTCATGCTCCTGCCCCCGCCCCCGCCCCCGCCCCGGCTCTCCAGCCAAAGCCCATCCGCTTCGTCACCAACCACGATGGGCCCTATGCCAAGCGTCGCAGGATCAATTCAGCCTGTCTGACCTGTCGCCGCAAGAAGACGCGCTGCTCGGGTGCGCCAACCACCACGCAACTGCAGTGCGCGCCTTGGACTGACATGCTGCAGGCGAACGTCCAGTCTGTGGAACTTGCACCCAGAACAAGCACGAATGCGCCGGCTATGGAGACGACAACCCCCCGCCGGACACGAGCCGCGACGGCAAGAAGCCTGCTCGCAGAGAGAGCACTGTCTCGACCGGTGCACCTGACAGCAAACGGGAACCCTCCATCGACATTCCACCGCCTCCTCTTCAACCCACTCGACCACAGCTGCCGCACATGGCTTCGTCCAACTTGTCAGCCCTGTCCGACTCTTCCACCACCACCAATCTAGCGCCGAAGCAAGAGGGCGACGACGAGACCGGCCTGCTCAGTCTCAGCACGCGCAACAGAATGCCCTACTTCCGCTACTTTGGCCCCACCGCCATCATGCCTGGCTTCCGCCAAATGGTCGTCAAGGTCAGAGGCCAGCGCCACGGAAGCGCCCAGACACTCTCAGACCAGCACGCTGTTGAATCGTCGCCCGCAGAGCCACTGGGCTCGCCACCTACAGCTGAAGCCCGCACCCCTCTCGAGATACCCGTCTACGACAACTCCGACCTGTCCCCCAGTCCGCTCATCACACATCTGTGCAAACTGTTCTTCGTCAACCTGGGCTGCTGCTTTCCTTTCCTGCAACGCGAGCGCTTCATGCGGGATCTCGAGGAGAAGCAGGTCGATGCCATCCTCGTCGACGCCGTGTGTGCTTTGGCTGCCAGATTCTCCACCCACCCAATGCTGATGCGGAGTGGAGCCAACCAGCGGCAAGACACAGCCGAGGACAAGCCCAGGACCCATCACCCTGAAGCAGGGCAAGCCTTCGCTCAACGAGCAAAATCGAACATACCAGACGCCTTCCCATGCCCCAACGTGGCTGTGGTCCAGGCTGCACTGCTGTTGGCCTATGATGAGTTTGGGGCGAGTCGTGACAGTGGCCTCTGGATGTACCTTGGCATCGCTATCCGTATGGCACAGGACCTGGGCATGCAGACACTGGAAGGACTCAAGTACGAGGGCCGCAACGGTGTCACCCCCAAGCTCGTCAAGACAGACTCCAACAGCGCCAAGATTCCAGTGTTGCACGAGCGAGCCTCGCAGCACACTCAAGCAATGACCTCTGACGAGCAGGAGCAAAGGTCCGTGGAACGCGAGCGTCTCGATACCTTCTGGTCCATCTTCTTCCTGGACCGTGTCATCTCATCGGGTACAGGGCGTCCTGTCACGATTCGCGATCGTGATATCGAGATTAGCTTCCCCTCCTTGGATGAAGTGGATCCATCATCAGGGTGGCCCTTGCCTTTTCCTGCCCTCATCCGTATCATTCACCTCTATGGGCGTGTGACGGATCTGCTGAACAGAGTGAGGGACGTCTCAGACATTACGAAAGACCTGCAGAGGCAGCTCGATTCTCTCGAGTACCGCTTGACAGAAATCTACCAAAATTTGTCACCAAAACTACACTTCAATGCCGTCAACTTCCAACAGTATGTCAAGTTTAACCAGGGAACAAACTTTCTGCTCCTCCATTGCTGGTTTCACGTTCTGATAGTTTTGCTTCATCAGCCGACTCTTTTGAAGCCATTCGAAGGAAGCCCACAGTCGCTCTCCGCTAACAGCAAGGAGGTTTCCATGTCTTCTGCCAAGACAGTGGCCGATATCTTGTCTTTCACTGAACTCATCGATGCAAAGACTGGGGTTTGCAACCCCTTCACAAGGTACCGTACGTCATTCCGTCTCGAATCAATGGCTAGCTAACACCGCTACAGTCAACCTATCTACATAGCTGCGTGTGCCTTCCTGCAGGAATCTGCAATGCACTCAGCATCATCTCAGCCGCAATCTCGACCCCCATCTCGACCTCCATCTCGACCTGTGTCTCCGGGTCCGCGGAGCGAGCCAAGGGAACCTAAGGCTCCGCTTGTACAAGTGAACCTTGACAGGAACCTGACCAACGGAGACAGGTTTAATGCTCTGCTTGATCGTGAACAGAAGCAAGCTGCTAAACACACCCTGCTCGCCTCGGCAGCAAATCAGAACTACCAACGCTGCTATCGTGCGCTCAAGTCACTAGAAACATACTGGGAAGGTGTCAAGTACATCGTGACTGTACTAGATCAGAAAGCGAAGGGTGTTGATAATCCACTGTTGTATACCAGAGAAGAAATGGAGAGCGCTTTGGAAGTTCCCCGACCAGAACCCTCATTCACGAGTCCAGGGTGGCGCAGGAAGGTCAGTTGGGGCACATACTTGACGACGCGGAGCCCGGACGGCGAAATGGCCAATGTCCCTGCGGCCATCAGAAAAGGAGCCAGAACACCGACCATACCTGGTTCGCCAATGGGCCTTTCGAGCCAGGGTACGTATCTAAAGTTGAGTGCGCGCAGGGTCATCGCTAATGTTGCAATAGCCATTGGTTGGTCGCTTACTGGCACAATGAACTCTCCATCCACAAATGTTGCAGTCATGTATACGTCCGACAACAACAATAATAGCAACGCCAACACTGGACACGATGCAAAACAAGCACCGCCTCGGCCGCCTGCCAGTACACATCCATCGATTGCTTCGCTCATTTCGGATCCTTCGGTCAAGTTCGAGCCCTCGCAGCCAGCTATGCTGTCACCATCCATCTATCCACACTTCAACCCCGCGTCTATGCCCCCGCCCCCGGCCAACAATCCGTACGGACTTGTACCTGCGCCTGACCCTGCGTTAGTCTCCGACGCTGATCTTCTGTTGAACCTCCACTCTCCGTTCAATGGCGCGTCCACCAACCATGCGCCTCCGCAGAACACTACCTCCTATGTCAGATCTGCGTCCATACAACACAACCAAGCGCACCAGGTGCAAACAAGCGAATTCTCTCCAACGTTCGGCATGTACACCACACCATCAGACAATGCATTCGGCGATATGGTCATCGATACGCAGGATGTGGACATGTCTGTGCTTGGCGCAGACATGATGCCCTGGGATCTGGAGTACCTACCGCATGATATGCTTTACTTCGGCGACGGTACATTTGGCGCTAACGATATGGGGGGCGTACAATGACGCACCAGTCGTTAAGCGCAAGCTGAGAGTATTATGATGCGCTTTCGCAATACTGGCGTTCAGGGTTTAAGGACTACCCATAAGGCACTGGAGTTAATTGGGGCGTACGCCAATCTATGGCGCACATTAACGAACATTGTACCTACGCGAATGATACCACTGCTTATCACTCCCAAAGTTCCTGAAGTCACTCTACTGATCTCTACTCAAGAGAACCGACAACCGCGACAACCAATGCGTTGATATACGTCATACCATCTCACCCCATGCGAAATGCACAGACTCAACATTTCCCTGCTTACGATCACGCATCCGCATTTCTCCGATAAAAGCTGATGGCGAATTCGCATAAAACACGGTGTGCAATCTGGATTGAACACGCAAGTGTCACGATATGTCTCACCATGATCCGTGCAGGCCCCTGTAGACCCACCCAGAGCCTCACGTCGATCCCGAAGGTGGCGCGAACACGAACACGCACCCGTGCACAACGCCAGTTGTCTACTGGCCAATAAATCGAACAACACTACAGAGTTTGCACCTAGCGCAGTTTTTGGGACGCCAGAAGGAACTGAGAATGGTGCCAGAGGCAAGGACGAACGCGTGCAGCCCTGCGCATGCAGATTGATGTCATTGCCAGGCCTGAACACATTGCCTGCGTGCTTACTATGGTAGTTGGTACAAGTAGTGTGAGCACGACTGTGTGAAGAGCAAAAGTGTGCTTATTCAGATCTTGACAGTCGCGCACGAGGCGTGCAGCAGACGCAGTCAGCAGTCAACAGCTATCTGATTGGTGTACACCGGTACGTGAAAGGTCTGTGGCCTTGGTCAAATCCCGTGCTACTTCGACCCACCCACACTACTTATGCCAGCTACCATTAAAACACACCGGAAGGCGCCAAGGGCAATTTATCTTTTTGCTACTTCAACGGAAAAGTCTGCTTCGATTTTCAAGGAGGACACCGGCCATCCGAAGAACAACGCTATGTTCGTTGTGATGTTGTTGATGAAAATTTGACCCACTACAACGTCATACCACAAACCATACATCATTCGTTTGATCTTGCCGAACGGACCGTATTATGGGTGGGCCCTTGCAAAGTTTCATCCCTGTCCAGATCCCGCAGAGCCTCACCTTAATCTAGCCTTGGCTGGAGAGGCAACACTCACTGTGCCTGTCACGAATACAGATGTCGCACTTTTCTGAGTTCGAACGTAAGTCTTCGCCAGGTTGAGCACCTCAGTCTCATCTGTTCAATATCACCAAGATGACGCACATGTCGGCACGGCTTCCGGTGTACCTCGCCTGTCTAGCATAGTTTCGAGCTCACCTGTCGGCATCGTCACGGCCAGATTATTTATGGACCCGATAACGGTGTCGAGGTCCACACTGGCCGCTAGCTAGTAACCTGCTGAACGAGACAGCTTGCCTCCGGTGCCGAGTATCAGCCTGCTGGCGATGAACAAAACGCGCGTGGCACCCCATCTCTCCGCGCAAGATAAGCCCCAAGCACTTCTTGGATTGTCAACATCATGTCAGGCTACTACGGTCCCTCTTTCTCGAGGCCTCCTTCAAGGCCCAACTCACTGGCCGCATCCAGAGCCAACTCGATAGCCCAGTCCCGAAATAATTCCTTCGTGGCTTCGAGAAACAATTCTTTCGTAGCAGCAAGCACACCTGCCACTGCAAGGGCTCAGTCTACCGCTGCCACCACACCGCAGGCCTACCTCTCCAGGGCTAACAGCAAGGACAACGACAAAGAAGAAGATGGAGCTGACACACCCGACTACAACTCAGAGGTGGTCCGCAATGAAAAGGGCGAACCCATGATTGGGAGAGTCGTCGGTGGAAAGCATATCAGCGAAGAGAACAACGATGTCGATGCGGACTGCGGCCCCGTCAAGACAGTCGACATTGACATGCCGCTGACTCTCACCGAGACAGTCAAGCACAACGACAAGGAGTACATCGTTCTCACTTTTGCCACCGGCGATAAGCAAAATCCCTTCAACTGGAATCCTTGGTACAAGCGCAGCATCACCACCATGCTCAATCTCATGACGCTCTTTATTGGTCTTGCAACCACAGCCTACTCCTCAGGCATCAACAGCATGTGCGAAGAGTTCGGTGTCGGCAGTCTGCAGGGCCAATGGGGTCTGTTCACTTTCAATATGGCTTGTGCTGTTGCGCCCATGATTCTGGCTCCTTTCTGCGAGCTTGTCGGTCGCAAGATTGTCTACGCTTCCTCCTTCCTGTGCTTCTCCCTGCTATTCATCGGGCTCGCACTTGCCCCGGACATCAACACCATCATCGGCCTTCGTCTCCTTCTTGGTCTTTTTGGCTGTGTCGGTACCATTCTAGTTGGAGGTACGTTTGACGATATGTATCCGGCTGAGAAGCGCGGCCGACCTATGGCTATGTTCAGTTTCGTTGCCATCTTCGGTACCGTTTCCGCGCCCATCTATGCCGGCTTCATCGACCAGGCCATCGGATGGCGTTGGATTGAAGGTATCCAAGGCATTGCCAATGTCCCCTTGCTCATCGCTATTTTCGTTGCCTTCCCCGAGACTCGCGGTGGTGTCTGCCTTCACAAGCGCGCGGTGGCACTTCGCAAAGCGACCGGCGACGAGCGCTACGTGGCTGAGGACGACATCTACACCCCTGACGTCAAGTCCATGTTGAAAGCATCGTCCGTCAAAGCCATCCGTATGCTGGTCACCGAGCCCGTCGTATTCGCCTTCGGCATGTGGATTGCCTTCTGCTGGGCCGTCGTCTTCTTGTTCTTGTCCGTCATCCCCATCACCTTTTCCGAAAAGCGCGGATGGAACGAGGGCGTCGCAGGCCTACCGTACATTTCGCTCGCCATTGGCACATTCCTCGGTTGGGCAGCACACCACCTGCAGATGCGCAAGTACAACAAGCTCCAGGCCGACCCGACCATCCAAGTCGTTCCCGAGCACCGCCTCTACGGAGCCATGTTCGGCGCTGTCTGGCTCCCCGTCGGTCTCTTCATCTACTCCTTCACGCAGTACGGCTACATCCCTTGGATCGCGCCAACCATCGGCCTCGCCCCCATTGCGTTCGGCATCTTCTTCGTCTTTGAGTCAACATACAGCTACACCGCAGACTGCTACGGCGAGTCCTCGTCCTCTGCCATCGCGGGCCAGGGTCTGATGCGCAACACGCTCGGCGCCGTCACCCCGCTCTTTGCCAGCGCTTTCTTCCACAATGTTGGCAGCCAGTACGCGGGCCTTATCCTCGCCCTGTTCGGCACCGTGCTCAGTCTGATTCCCTTCGTTATGTTCAAGTACGGACACCAGCTGCGTGCGCGGAGTAAACTTGCGCAGGAGTTCGGTGGCAAATAGGATTCTGGTCGCGTGAGACAGGGAGGAGGATATTATATACCTGTAGCATTATCAGGCATTGCATAGCGTGTTTTCACATACATACCTAGTCGCAAACGCGTCATCAATCTCACAATATGAGTATTATCGCACTCCACCTTTCAAAAAGTAAACACTACTCCTGTGGTTGCGTGTAAGTGGTGGTGAGGGAAAGCGTTCTAGATAGCCGCGGTGACCCTCTGGTTTGTCTCGCCATCGTCGACCAGCCTTCTCTTTTACACCATCTCATCACGTCTGCAAAGCCTCGCTGATACCACCAACCCGTTATCGAGATTGCGTCCATGCATAGACCTATTCTCTTGTTTCTATCTTACTTGACAATGCCAGCGCAATTCTCTTCTTCTCTTTATGGCTGGCTGTTCGCTTGAACGATACGATGCGCTATGTGCAAGCCTTGGAATTGCGAGGCCCTCGCATTGGGAATCGGGCGCGCGAAAGAGGCGTGCAAGTTGTGAGGTGCCCAGGGAGGGTATGAAGTGGAGAGGTAAGCGCTTGCAGGGGGCTTCGTTGGCGAGCGAGGTTGCGTGCCATTCGTGCCTTGGTTTTGTTCGCCTGTGAATCACATCTCTTTGATCAAATCTACACGACATTTGCGTTGATTGAGGGATCGAGCATATTGTGCACCGCGCTAAGCTCGAAAACTGGAGATTCTTGTTGTATATTGCCCGGCGATGTGTACGCACCCTCTGCAGATTTGGACGATTACAATCATAAGTACGTCATAGACAAACAAGAGGTCCTGATTAGCTAGCTGTATCTAGTTAACAGTGAAAGTGACAGATTAGGTGACAGCATATAGGGCAAAACCTAACAGCTATGGAAAACTAGCTAATTATTTATCTACCTACGTTTGTAGTTTGTGTCAATAAGTTCATAGTTTGTGTTGATACATCAACGTACCAAATTTGGGGGGTTGCGTACATATCGTCGTGCACCAATACCTGATGGTGTTAGGTAGCACCTCGAACCTCGCTCTGCCCCGCACAAGCCTTTGAAGCTCGAGTCTTGCGAAAGCACATCACAACTGCCGCTGGCTTGCTAATCTCTACCGTTGGTAACAACATGGAGTCTTCTGCATCAACCACATGGTGTACACCAGACAGCTCCTATACGCCTCTTGACCGAGATTATTGGGAATATCGGCTACTTGAGCGTGAGGCTGGACGCGTCGACGATGACTTGATGATCACTTTGCACACCAGGAAGTTAGCCTTGAAGCGCCCGCATTATGATGCATTGTCGTATTGTTGGGGCAAAGAGAAGTGTCTACGCAAGGCGACGGTCAACTGCAGAAGCATCACAATCGGCTTATTCCTCGACTGCGCACTTCTCCATCTCCGTGAAAAAGCTAACCAGGCACGACTCTTGTGGGTAGGTGCTTTTTGTATCAATCAGAGTGATGTTGATGAGGGAAACCATCAAGTCCAACTCATGAAAACATGTTTACTTTTCAGCGCAGGATGTACTCGTATGGTTGGGTCCAGAGCGTGCTGGGGATGAGTCTGCATTGAATTGCATTGAAAGTGGAGAGATACCAGAGGCCGAGAAAGAGCAGATGGACTTGCTGAGGACAACGAAGCGCGTATGTCGACAGCCATGGTTCGGACGGGTGTGGATTGCCCAGGAACTGGCATTGGCAAGGAACGATCCAATCGTTCACCTTGGTGCAGGAATTCTATTGTGGTCGCAGCTGCACGGCTACATGAAGAAACTGAAATAATACAAGAGATTCAAGACCTCTGTGGGTCATCGGCTGTATTACTCCTTCCATAATGCAACATACCGATTGTTGCAGCTTGATAAAACCAAGGAACTACAAACAGCACATCTCGGAACATTACTCTATCGATCTGCGAGCCCACTGGCTGCCGATCCTCGAGACAAAGCCTATGGCTTGCTAAGTCTATGTAGATTCTCTGCTGGCCAGATGGCATTGGTCCCTGGCTATTTAAAGACGGTGGAGAGAGTGTCTTCTAAAGTAACATACAGAATGCTTCAAGATGAGCGTGGAAATTTCCCATACCTCGGGTTGCCACTACATCCTCCACCCATTTCGATAAAGCCGCCAATCTATCAGAGTCTTCCTAGACTACCGTCGTGGGCTTTGGACCTTAACATCAGCTCGCAAACTTTGATTCTCAGTAAGGATGATAATCCGTATCGCTTTGCTCCACCGGTACCAGACGACCATAAAGGCCATGATGTGTTTCGGGATATCAATATCAATATTTCCGAATGCGCCAAGACGTCGGAAGATTTCAAGCAACTCTCTACTTGTGGTGTACATCTAGGGACCATTGCCGGAACTTCTGGCTCGACGATGGCCGACAGAGCGCCAACTACCAACGACGAAGCTGCCGCTCTATACGAAGTCTACAACAACATCTTGAAACCTCAGTCCATTACCGAGGACATGTTCTTGAGAGCCCTCACTTTGAGTAGAGGAGACAAATTTGAGGACATCCAGTCCTTCTCTGAGATACTCATCATCGGTTGGACATCAAATATCCCCCGCCACACTGAAATATACTTACCCAATTGTTGCGTCCCAGATCTACTATCATCTTTGCCACGGAAGAGCATCAATTGGGATTCACTTACCATCCGGACCCCGAAAAAGGAGTCCGACCTGGCGATGTTGTGAGCCTTTCTGCTAACAACTTCCCGTACATCCTGCGAGCTGTTCCAGAAGGGCTTGAAGGTTCTACCTTACACACCATGTTTAACGCTGCACACATAGTTAACCACAAGTACGGCCATGGTTTTCTGTCAGACGCCAATGGAAAGGTAAGTTGGGTGGATTTTGTCAAGTATGGACTGAAGGAATACATAATTATATGAACCATGCGTATTGAACCCGAAAAAGTTGATCTGATGCAGTCGATCATGCCCAGGCAGGTTCCAGATACAGTTAGTTCGTCTGAGGCATGGGGCGTTTAGAGCAGAAGTAAGAAAGACTTGAGCAATGACAACAACAAGCCATCGCCCCTTAGGTTGTTAAATGACAGTGTTTCGAGTGGAAGTCACATGAACCATGCAATTGCTCTGCTGAAACAGACAAACATTTCGTTATGGAGATCTCAGTAAGTGTACACTGAATCATGCCGCATCTTCACTCACGGGGCGGTCCTCCGATCTTGCTGGCTCACTGTTGCCGGCCTTCACATCCTCAGCGACCCACTTCTCGGCATCACCAAGAAGATCTGCAGTCAGACCCGCGGAGCCTGGGTTGTTTAAACCAGCTTCGAGCTGTCGTGTGTAGCTGACTTGTCTCAGGCGCTCGGCTTCTTTCGGGGTAAGGTGCAACTACGATTGTATCAGCTTCGGCTTCATCGCAAGAGGAGAGGATGAGACTCGCGTAAACTTCGATGCCGATTGCATGTATCGAGAAAGCAAGCCACAAAGCCATGCCAAAGTTGACATTCAGCGCTGCGCCTGCATTCACTGAAGAGATGCCGTTCATGTCTGCAAGGACTGCAGAGACTTGAGCTAGATTGCTGCCATCTGCATACGATGCGCAAGCAGGGAACTTGGACACCAAGTCCATTCCATCGTCGATAGTGGCAGCGATCTTCGCACACGGCCAGACGATATAGTAGTTCTTGTTTGACACAAGCGTTGCCGCGATGAACAAAACGAATCGGCTCGTGATGATGGAACCAGCCTGCGATGCGTTAGCAAGAGCGCTTCTCGACTTATCAAGACACGAAAAAGGAAGACGTACGTAAAACCAGCCTCTCAACATCCAGGCTCGATGCTGCTCGATCTGCAGCCTCTTCACGTTGACAATAGCCAGGATAAAGCAGATGAGGATTCCAAACCCGACGAAACCGATCCAGACTTGCACATCCAGACCTCCGCCGAAAGCATGTCGTGCAATCATCAGCGCACCTACAAGGCTCACAATGTATAACAGCACAGCCAGGTACCCCGAGATGCGGTGGATGAGGATCCACCTGTGTCGGACGAAGGGCGTGAACTGCAGCACAACGAGAAGGCTGGCGGGTAGAATTCCAGCGAGATGCAGCATGATGCCGATCTTGTCACGCGTGAAGCGTGTGTAGTAGTAGCATTCACCGGGCGCGGCGGAGTTCCCGGGCGCTGCGTTGGGCGAGCAGAATTGCCCGTTGAAGTTGAGGTACATAAATCGGGCAAGTGCGAATCCGAGAAGCGCACCGGCGAAGATGAAGTACAAGATGAAGTTGTATGCTTTGCTGAACCCGATGGAGTTGTATATTCTTCGCGTTCTGCTGTTGGAGGTACTTTCTGAGGGGTGAGCTGGTTTGGTCATTATGGTGGCTGTTAAAGAGTTATCAAGAGCAGATGATGTTGTTTGCAGGTCGACAGTTGTATAGATAGAATTGATTGATGGGTGTTGTAGTAGGCTGTTTCTGTTCTCTTGCGAGGCAGAACTCCCTTCTTGTAGACATTTGATTTCTCACAGTACTCACAACGACCATCATCCTGCGCAACACTAGCCCAACGTGGGAGTTCATCGTTGTACTTTCGCACGTCGCCGATGTCACCAAGCTCTCCACAAGTGTGGCAGAGCAGCTTAGACGTACGCAACTGTGCGCAGATTTCTTCAGCCCGATAAGATCTGCTGCGGCACGAACCTATCCATATCTCCCATCGATCAAGCCCAGATTGAGATCGCAAGTAGATGCGTATATGCAGAAGTATGGGAGTAGACGAATAACAGTCTGGTGTACATCCCAGCGCTCGCGTAGATATGCCTTGCGCGCAATGAGCCCAAAGCCGTTAGTTGTTTCGGGTAATCCTGCCTCAAAGTAAGCGGGAAGCGGGAGGCCTCACTCCCGCCATTCGCTCACACGTCGCTTGTCGCACTGTTTAGCTTGTGTCACCCACGTTGATTGCATCATCAAAGTCATCTGTGCTTGCCTGTTGCTGCGGCTCATGCGTGTAGGGGCTGTGCTCGCTTGTTGTTAAAGGGCGATGACTTCCCCAATGCGGAGGATTCTGCGCTGCTACTGCTGCCTTTACAAACGCGAAACCTTCGTGAACCGGTGCCATCTGCCACAATGGTTGGCATTCCAGGGCGATCCAAGGGGTGTGTGACATGCAGGAAGCGAAAGAAGGGCGTGGGTCTGATCCCGGTGCAACCGTTGAGCGTCTCTAATGAAAACTAGTGCGATTGCAAACGTCCCGTTTGTAGCCAATGCCTTGAGCGAAACATTGAATGTGGTGGCTACGACCTCGATCGTGTCTTTATCACTAGCAAATATTCGAATTCGACATCTCGGGTCAACCCGCCAAGTGTACCACGTCGAGGCTCGAGAATGGGTTTGATGGCAGTCACGGCCTCTACCTACCACGTGATGCCACGGTCTCTTGCGCAATCTGCATTCAGCGTGAAAGGCATGGAAGCCGCTTTCGAACTATTTCCTGCGCACCGGGATGCAGGCGGGGCCTTGCTAGTCGACATATTTCCCAGTATACTGGTAGCATTGAGTGTGCAGGAGGAGGCACTCCGTCAGACCATCCTTGCCATTGGATTGGTCACGCTTGGGAAGGGCTCCAAGGACCAGGTTTTGCATTACAAAGGCCGAGCGCTATATTGTAAAGCACTTCAAGGACTGGGACTAGCGCTGCAGAACCCAAAACGACGGGCAATCGAGGCCTTGCTTGCTACGACAAGGTTGATGAGTATCTACGAGATCTTGTACGGTGCCGACGGAGAGGACATGGCACAAGCTCGAAATTGGATGAGCCATGCTCAGGGAGAGGTTGCTTTGATTGTGTCAATGGGACCCGAAGCTTTCACCACCGATGCTGCCCATCTGATGTTCACGCTAACACGGTACAATAGTGTAAGACAATTGCCCTGCCGTGATCGTCAGCACTCACTGACATGTTGACAGGCTATTTCAGGAATCCGGTCTCGGAGGCCGGCCGTGCTCAATGAGGAGCAATGGAAAACGGTTCCGTGGCAAGGAAGAGTCAAATCTTCCAGTGATACAATTATCGACATTCTTTTGGAAATACCAGAGATCTTGAGCGAACTCGACTATATCGACTCTCTGCCACCGGACGATGATTGCTTCGACGATTTGAGGCTAGAGACAACATCAAAGTGCTGGGCTGTACACTGTCAACTCGACGCATGGTTCAAGAACAATTCGCAAGAGGTTCACGTAGCTGAGACGGAAACTCCTGTTCCCATCGAGTTTGCTAGTTTCCCAGTTGCTTCGCTTTCCACCCGCTACTGGGCGACAGCGACGCTGCTCTACCAGTCACTTGACCGTTCTTTACGTTATTCTCTCTACGACGACCTACCGCCTTACGTCGACCGCCCTCATGGTCGAACTTTTGCTCGCCTTATCATGCGCTCTGTATCATGGCTCTTCCGGCGAAACAACGGGGTTGCAGGTGCGTCAGCCATGTCCTTCCCGCTCGGCGTGGCCTTGATGTGCCTAAGGCAAAGTGAAATTCCTGAGCCCGATTATATGAAATTAGTGTTTTCTGTATGGAATGGCCCTGAATGGCCAAGCTCAATTAGGGATTTCTTGAAAAGCATGGGCGAGTCGATCTCTTTACCGGCGAGTAAGACACCCGAGAATCCTGTCACCTGGTCAACGAGCGAACTTAAGCCAATCTTCGATATACACAACAACATGGTCACGGGACCATTTCAGAAGGAGTCAAGATTGCATGAGGTGGTATAGACATTATACATTCAAGTGGGGTATTCTCTGTTCTGGGTTCTCGCAGATGAGAACAACGCCAACGCTATGCAAGAAGAAGCTCGCTCATGGCCCCACCAGCCGTGGTAACAATACTCAATCGACCTCGATAAGTCCTGGTCCAAACACCGCTGCCTCGGCCATTTTGTCCGCATCAGCGAATTCATCCGCCCCCATGGTGACTGCCGCAATGGTAAGACCATTCATGAGAAAGTCATCATATGGGAACTGCGCCTCGAAAAATACTTTGTCGCCCTCCATCTTGACATTCTCAAATTTCTTAACGATTGGCTGGTTCTGTCCGTTCAAATACGACAGTCGCATATCGTTGGTGTCGTACATGCCCACATCTTTCATGTTGAACGAGAACTTAAGGTTCTGGTTCTCAGCAGGAATTGTCTTTGTCTCCACTTTGAGTGGCTTGAACCTCTTCAGTGGGATGGTGGCAATGTTGGGGCACGAGCCTTCGATCACAAAGTCCTGGATTGCGGTAAATGCGAAGTCGCGCGTTGCTGTTGTTACAAAGGGCTGGGATGAGGGCCGCTTCTTCTGCATTAGTCTAAAGAATCCTTCCTGTTCAGCTTCGTTCCCGACGACCGACGTAACGGCGCGGACTAGCCCATCGTCCTGGTTCTTGGCGAAGATTTGGTTGACGTCTTGTAGTGTACCGAGGACTACGTCAGTGAAGGTGCCAGCTAGGGCGATGGCAGATTGGAAGTCTTCGACTGGGACTGTGATGGAATCAGCTTTCATTTCAAGCTAGTGTTTGGTGGTTGACTTACAGTTGTACTTGCAAGGTTGGATTTTCTCTTGTTTGAAGTGCTCAAGAGCTCCATTTGCGTTGAGTACGTGTAGTTCTTCTTGGTTGACGATGGCGTTCAATGAGTCTAGCATGTAGTCATGGCCCATGCCCAAGTCATATCCGGAGACTTTGTTTGTGACATTGAAGACAAGTTCTGTGAAAAAGGCGACTTCGAAAAGCTCGTTCAATGCAATTAGCTTGAGGTTGGTCACTCCCTCCGCACTCAAGGCTGGTGGTGGTGGTCCGTTTGGTAGGGTACCGTGTGCGCCATCCTGAATTGTAATCTCGCCCTCTCTGTTGGGGTTCGGGAAGCCGTTTGCAAGTGGAAAGTAATTGCCATCTGGAGAGAGACCAGACTGCCGCTTACCAACAGGCGCTGCTGATGCGAAGCTGGCTACAAGGGCAGCTGAATATATTATGGAAGCACGCATGACGACCGCTCTGTACGTCTTTGGTGTGATGTAGGATTGGGCGAAAGTATAAAGCCTTGGGCAAGATCGATTCACCGGGCGGACGGTCTCATATTATATCAGGCATACTATGCACCGGATACATTTTGGTTCCGGTCAACAGACGTGATACATACCTTGGGCTGATTTTCTAGTCTTGTACTATTCACAGCCTCTTACATCTGTGTGGTGTCTCATACTAAGCTAACAGGTTCGAATTCGTTTCTATTCGAGGAAGCATCGGTGCGCCACACGCTGCGGATGGTGAGGTTGCCGAATGTTTAGTTGGCGCAGGCTGAGTTCCGGTAAACACTAACACAACCAAGCTTTCACACAGAAGGCTGAGCCATAACAGAATACTCGTAACGCCGAGCGAGTATAGAGATTTCAAAGGCTGTCATTGGTAGAGCGTTTGCGAAGTGCCATTTCAGAAAGCTTAAGTCGACAGATGTGAAGCTTGACTGACACTCCCGGAGGGGCTAAATCAGGAAGCGCGACAGCAACAGTGTCACAACATAAGCCTCGGGCACAACAGAGGGACCCGGAGGCCTCTTACCCGACGACTGGATTCGACTGTTTCAACAGTAACCAGACATCAAAAAAAGCGGAACGTTCAAAATAAAACGTGTGGGAACAGGAGTTCCCCCTGCGACATTGTGGCGAAACACGTTTGTGAACAGCGCGACGCTCCAGGCATCAGTTCTCAGCAACACAGCTAGGCTCGAATTCTAACGTGTGGAGTAATCTTGATTGCGAAATCGACTTCAGGATGTTGTATCTGGAGGTTATGTGACCCAGGATCGATGTGTCGCTTTGGTGTACGTTTGCTTTGCAGACCAAAGCGCCTGATAGCGTAGGAGAAAAGACTCTCTGAATAAAAGAATCTGTAGATTTCACAATACAATATGTGAAGGCAGTGCAATGCGCAACGTGTTACCGATAGCCACCTTACTGGCGAGGCATCGCAAAAGCGCGTACGACACTGTTATTGGAAAAGAGGGCGATAATCGGGCCGATTTTGTTCCCGTACCACTGGGCAATGCACGTTTCGATGTGCCTGCACCACTGTCGACCCTCACACATCTTTGCAAAACAACTGCACTCGACGTCTATGGTAGCATGGTCATTGCCATGTCCGAAAAATGCCTCAATCGTTTTCGTGTTCGCAGAAAGATATACGCCTGACGTCTGATCTGGGTCAGTAACATGTAACCAAGGTGAATAACAAGACGTAAATATTAACAACATGTGACTGCTGGCTATGAGGAGGTTTCGCATGAGAAGGAGGAGTGTTATCCATAGAGTGCGACGAGTTACTATCCTGACAGACTTTGCGTCAAGGATGACGGTACGGCGAAAATAAACACGATTCTTTTCGTTTTGGATGGCCGAAGCCACGAGTTGGTTGGAACAAGGCGCGACACATCGGCTTGCTCTCCAATTCAGCTCAATCCGGCACATCTACGATCGTAAACTATACGTAACATTAGAGGTCGCTTTCGTAAGCCTGCCATCGAAGTACCACCTTTGCGTTCGTCTCCTCACCCTAATTCATGCCAGTGATTGCTGACGCTATCATCCCAAAACGACGAACGTATCCCTCAGACAATAGGACCCCTCGACCTCCAGAGCTACAAACGCAAATTGAAAATAGACAACTAAATGCGGACCCAGTCTCAGGCTCATGTGGATGAGTTCCTGCTGATACTCCGATGTTCCGACGCGGTAATACAACACAAAACGGCCTTTGGTACACATTGTAGCCGACTAGACTACCTCGGAAATCATAAAGAGACGCGCACGGTTATTGTGTTCTTCAAACGGGTTGTGTGTATGTGTCAGGGCCACGCATACCAAAACACGTTCAGCAGATGCGGACTCTGTCTTTTTTGAACATGGAATGGAGTACGGAGACCTTTGCGCTCTCCTACCATGATGTTGCAGTGCAACGACCAGACAAGATATTATAACCACCACTAGCTCTGATGAATAGAAGGATAGGGTCGTCAGCCTCTGGTCCTGGCTGTTGGGCACAGTGGAGGAATCCCAAAAAGGCGAAGCTGCAGTGAGCTGCCTCCGCTTGAGAGCTGTTTGGAAAGCCATTTTGAGAGCGAGAGAAAAAGGTGCTGAGAGAAATTTGAATCGGAAAGCAGTGGTCTTCGGTGACAGTTCCTGTTCGGGGGTGTTGGGTCAAAGCACAGATAGAGGGAGTGTCTTTGCGAGGAGATATTGGCGTTGGTCATTGCGGCCGTGATCGTGCATCCAGCCATCGTGGGATAACTTCTGCAGGAACTTACAACGCCTGGCTCTTTAGAACCACCAACCAGCTTTTCACGGTAAAGAAAGTGGCTCAAGCTCCTGGTCAAGCACATCTGCCTGCATTTCTAATTCGGGATGTCTGCAAAGTCCTTGATTATCGGCAGGAGGACAGCAAGTGGCTGTTCCACCTTCTTTGTTCCAATTGCTCGGATACATTCGCAGTGACATGTTTGTTCCCTCTCAGCACCAGCAAACGTGGTAAGGCTGTCCGATCCATCTGTCCAGTGCCTGGCTACTTGCAATCGGTGTAAGCATTGCACAGACTTAGTGCATATCAAGCTGTCCTGTGCGTTTTGGCAACGTTGCATGTCGCATTGAGGCAAAGCCTCAGCCATGAGAACAGAGACTTAATGATGAATTTCCCATAAAGGAAGCTATGCATATGAAAGCCGTGCAGGGGATAAGAAAGTGGTGTGCTGACCTCGTGGGCATGCAAGCCTCGACCACTCCCGCATTTGACAATGTTCACGACTGGCTCCCAGACTTCGATACCCGTTGTTCTGCACAGCGGCTAATCGCTGTCACTTCCGGTTCGTGCTTAGACGGAGCGATGGCAGACACAGATAAAGATAGAATTCGTAACGAATTCTGCATGCCAATGAAAGATGTGGTGATGATAAAGTCGAGTCATGAGAACCCACGACATTGGTTCTGACGCTTGGTTCCAGAAGTCGACGAGCGAAAAACTAGGGTTGTGCGTGTTCTCCGAGTACGTAACGCATCTGAACTTTCAACAATTACTCAACATGGAGCTACTCGTAATATCCAAGCCTCGTACCGCGGCGCGATCACACGCGCATCTGCATCGAAGCGCCGTGGAAGGGTACTGTAGAGTAGTACGGCGTGAATCTTGGCTCGTTTCATAACACGCCATCTATGTTCGCAACAGGTCATCTGGTAAATATGACCTTCGAGGAACTCGGCAGCAGTATCGTGAAATGTTGGTGGTGTGGCAAGGACGTGTTGAGGCGGAGTGTCTGCAGTTGGCATGCATGCGTACTTGATTGCACTATTTCGAGACCACCCAGATTTCTTGATGTCTAGCACGACACGCTGCAGCCATTTTTGCGGGTGGATGAGGTACTGTGCGGCGGAGCAACTGGTTCAAGCTACAATGATCCGTGCATCAAAGCCGAGGGGCAACGAAGAACCTTCACAGTGTTCAGAACGCTTCCCTCGGCAATGTTCATTCGATTAGATAACACTTACAGATAGCCCGCGAACCTCCAAACAACTCGGAAGTATCACACGAACAGTGAGGAGATACGTTGGGCCAAAGTACTTAGAGCGCTTGGTGGTCATTGACTAAATGACACCAATGCCGCAGTGCTGCATGCGTGCCCAAATTAGAGTAAAGCATTCACCTCTTGATCAGACTTCAAAGCCAAGGTCATACCAATGATTTGCCCGATAAAAAGATCGTGCGACTGCTTCAAAATTGAAAATACTGTTTATCAGATCACTTTTACGAACCTTGTCAGCCTAACGCATCTTCAGCAGAGATTCGTCCCGGATTTCTTTCTTATTCTCGTGAAAACCCACTCAAAACCTGTTCTGGAAGTAATGTCCGTGTAGCCAACCAAGGAGAAGGCCGAAATCTCGCTCCCAGAATCCGGGTCGATGGACGCAACATGAGTTGACTGCCATTGGATCGATCAATCAATCAATCGATCAGTCGGGTACATCGTCAACCTTCCTTCATGCGATGCAGTTGGAACCAAATCCGGTGTGCAAGCCCGTATTCATCTCGAACTGGTAGTGAAAGAACTTGACGGGCTGCTTCAGTACATGCTTTATGCGGGCGTGATCTGCAGAAACGCGACTCAGGTTGGCTTCCAGCGTCTAACAGGCAATCGACGTTGGTCAGAGCGTCCACTATCCACTGGTCAGGGTCTACGTAGGGACCGTTGTTGAGCGTGCTTTCAGTACATGTGCGCCTTCTGGGGCCCCATGTCTAGTAGCGGCCGGTCAAAACAGCTCTCATATTGATCCTTGCACACAGAAACGTGGCAGACGGGGACTGCTGCTAGCCACAACGAAAGCCGATGCTCCAGAAAGCGCGCTACCAATGCATGGTGGCGTTGAAACTCGCTTTTTGGTCTATCAAATAAGCGACATATGCAGCACCGTTTAATGCCACACCGCTAATGTGCCTTCTTCAGCAATCCTGGAGGAGTTGGTGCAGTTTCATTGTGCGTACCCACCCATCTCATGTGAAATCATGTACGTTGACGATAGCACGCTGACCAGGGTCACAAAAAGACGGAGGAAAGCACAGATCGCCATACTTGGCGGCAGGGTTCTGAAATTGGCAATCCATGCATCACTGCTGCTTTGTTGCGTTCGCCCTGGATTCAATGCTTGCACTGCAGGCCTATTCCTCGTTGCCAAGTCCATCTCGCTTACCGTAGCAGCACCAGGTGCCGCATGATCATCCTACAGCTGCAGTCATCGCTTATCCCACATAGTCGTGGCGGCTAGCATGTAACTTCATAATCGAGATGAGACCATCTGATCAGTGGTCTGTGTCTTCCGAGGATGCTCGAGATCGATGGGAGGCGCGGAGCATCAAAGGCACATGAAGGAGCGGTAGAGAACCGAACCGCTGACAATTCGTTCAAATTTTGCGGGGCATGACCGAAGAATTACGGTCGAAGAAGATCAGAGCCGTTTCTGGGTTGTGATACCAAACAGTGAGATGGCGATTGTCGCCAAATCGTGGACACCAAGCGGCACAGTGTGTGCTGACGTAGCCAAAGGTATGCAAAGATTGGGTTCAATAGCTTTGAATAATGAACAGACTCGTCATTTATGACTACAGAAATGAGATGAACTGCGGTGATTTTCTTGTCCAAAGTGAGATGGATGCAAGGCCTGTATACGCCAAATGCCATACGATACATATCAACAGTAGAATCACAGGCTTCCCCAACGCCTTGCCGAAAAGACCAAAACAACTATAGAAAGTTAGGCTACAGCCTAGCACGCTCCATACGAGCTGGCAGTGTGCCATGCGACCTCTTTTGCCTTTCTTTCTCCTCGTGTTTCTGAAGCTTCAACCGGAGTTTCCTGAAAATTTTCCTCCCTGATTGTCCAGTAAGGATGAACTTGAGCTGTGACAAAGTCATCTTCTTATTCACTCCAGCACGACCACCGCGATCAAGATGTGTCCAGTAGTGATCGCCTAAGTTGTCGCTACGCGAAAACGGTTTTGAACATTGGGTAATCTTGCAGATAAAGGGCTTGAGATCGGTGTGCTTGGATCTGACGTGTCGTCGAAGATGCTCTGGGCGCTGGAAGGGTGTGTGACAGTCTAGTACATTACACACATACATGCGTGTATCTGATTGCTGAATGTCATTGACTGGGATAGTCCATCTGTCAACTTGTATGCGAGCTATTCCGAGGTTTGGTGTGAGGCCAGATCTCGACAAGGAACTCTGGGCCTGTGAGTCATCCGAGTCATCCTCACTCAAGTCTTCGTCTTCTCCGGTCGTGTCGTCATCTTCCGAAAGGTCTTCGTCAACCGACATAGCAGAGTCCATCTGAATGACCTCCGTCGTTGGGAAATGATCCTGCAAAGGATACCCGAATGGCTCAAGAATTGCGTTACCCGCATGCGTATGATTCACGTTGAGGGCTTCGTTGCCGCTGTACGAATTGGGGTTCCAAGGTTGGGCAACGAACGATTGAGTGCTCCACAAGCCACTCTCAGAGTGATTTCGTTGCCAATTCCCGGCATTATCGACCAAATCAGGGTGGCTCGTGGAACAAGAGCGATGCGGCTGCGGCTGCTCCAGCAGCTCATATGCATACAGTGGTAACTGCTCAGGGTACGGTGGCGAATAGAAGGCGTCAGACGCTGGTGTTGCGATGCCCTGAGAGGGGGTCTCTGACATCCTAGACGACCTCGGGCTTGCGGATGCAGGCACGTCCATGAGCCACGTTCCAAGCGGGCCTTCTGTTTCTCTGGATATAGGAACATTGAAGTGCTCTTGAGGCGCAGTGTTGAACAACAAGGCCTCATCGAACGCGTGCTGTTGAGAATCTGGGGTAGTCGGTCCGCTTTGTGCAGAACGATAAGACAGGTGGGACACTTCCATCTTAATTGGATAGGAGCTAGGGACGTAAGAAGCAAAAATTTGCTGCTTCATGATGTATTCAGGCGAGCTGTCGGACCGATTAGCTGTGCCGTCAACGTCTAAGCTTCATGCACCTACTCAGGCGTTCCGTGTGGGGTGAATAAAGAGAGAATCAGATAAGACGGCGCCAAGCAAGGTTCGAGTTAAACAGTCCAGCAGTTTCGTGAAGTGACAGTTCGGGCGATTGGGAGGTGAGCTGATATAAGGATGAGTACCGAACACAGATCGCAGTCCTTCACAAAGTCTTGTGGGGCCCAACGTGCGAAACTGCTCCAGTCGCTGGGTGATAGGCGGAAAACGCTACAGGAACGAGTATCCAGACATTCGGTTCTTGACTATGCTGCATTCGACTCCGCATACTGCACGTACACAGCCTGTCCATGAAGCTAGTAGCTCAAGGATGAGACAATGAACTGAGCAAGGCGAGCTTGCAGGGGCAACCGATGTGCCTAAGCGGCGCGGTTGATCGAATGAGTGCCGCGAGGCTGAGACTCGCTTTGTCCCATAATGCGGAAATAGCGACCATACTATTTAGAAAGGTGTTATGTTTTTTGGTGACCTATGATCAGCCACATGCTTGACCGAATTCAGAACTATGCCTTCGTTAACAGCATTCACCAGTAAGAGCATTCATCTTTAGTCTAGACACACCTGGGTAGATGTGCCATCTTCACAAGACAAGCCAAGTCTTGTTCTGACAGGCTACTGAGGACGCATCTTGCCAGGATCTCTGCGGGCATAGCTGTGTGGGCCAGCTACCGCTCCTCCAACGCTCGTGCGCAAGGAAGTCATTGACAGCGGCTCCAAAGGTCGCTTAATCCGCGATTGCCGTTGACAGAGCATGTCTGAGAGCGCTAGGGTATGGGTTGTATACACACATGCTAAGCCGGCAACGCGTAGTGTTCCGTGGGGATCAAGATAGTAGCGTCGAGTTCACGCAGGGGCTACTGGACGGATCGAGGTTGGCATCCTTCCACGAGTGCTCATTTCCTTTGTTGTTGCTGCGGTCACCCCGTTTCAACGAGGTTCAATTTGGTAAACCTGCGGTATGTTCCTCACATAGACTACAGAGAAGCAACAACAAGCCAGGTGCTTCGCATTAGCTAGTGTTGCTGCTTGCCAATGTACGTCAATGTCAAGTTGGAGTAGTTGCTTTGCCACGCTAGCCGAGTGGCGTGGATAAGGAGAACAGCAGTAGGTAAACCAATGGCATCGTTCATAAACAGTGGGTACTATTATTTCCATAAACTTGCACCCATCAGCCGTTTGTTTGCGAGGTGCAGGCATTAATGCACGCAAAACTGGTCCACTCCAGGCAAGGTTACGATTGCAAAAGAGAAGGCCGTATCTGGATCTGAAAAACTTCGTCCAACGAGGTTTTCAGTGCTCATGGGAGTGGGGACGGCAACGTTGAACGAAGTTTCCTCGGAGCTCGGATCATTTATCGGCTTATCGGAAGGAGCATTCGCGATAGAAATTCGACGAGGCACAGCGACCAATCGATTCAATTGGAATCATACGATCGCAGTATCGGGTTGCTACTTGAAGCGGACGCGCTTATGGGTGGCTTTCAGTGAAGCACCCGAACTCCTCACAGCGCTTTGAACAACTGCGGCTCGAAAAAGAATACAATACCCAACGTCGAGCTGTTTCTGTAGCTCTTGTGTGGTTCGTCTGGAGCGTGTCTAATCGTTCAACATTCGTGTTCAGCACGTGGCTATCGAGATTGGAAGACCAAGAGCAGGATGACACTAGTCAAGCCGTAGGAACCCTGCAGATGTGGGGTCGCTGGGAATAGCACCAGAACACATGGCGTGCGCGTAGGTGGTAAGAGTGTGGACTAGTCTGTAAGTGGGATCCGCTGAACGTCACGGTGCTGGGCATACCTCAGGTGACAAAATACACGCGCGCTTTGTATTTGTTTCTGGCAAGCTCCCCGATTGGCAAGCTGAGCGGGTGATCCGATTCACATCTGGGTATGGTACCCACATGCTTTGCAGCTGTGGGCTACGAAAGCTAGGCACCGGGCCTCAACAGAGGCGCGGCTTTCTCGTCCGTACGTTGTGAGGCACAGGTGCGCGGTGGCGGGTATATGCAGCGATCATGAGTCGCTAATCACGTGTATGGTCTGTCAATGGTTGAGACATGGGTTGCTCGGGCATCAACACTTGAGCACTGGTGCACAAATCGCGCGCGACTTTGCGCCCACGCCTAATGTTGAGGCGTAACTTTGAGGCGCAATCTTGAGTCTTCAGCTTTGCCGATCGGAAATCTGGACAAACTTTAGGAACGTAGATCTTACTAGTTGCATTCAGACGTGGCTCGGATCCGAGTTCTCGTCATCAAATCCAGTTGCGTTTGTGTCGCCGTGCGGTACTTTCCGGTCGATGAATATTCTACCTGCTCGTTGAAGCGCCACCATAGATGTTTGCGGCGTATGGGCTACGCGAGTGGTGTGTTAACGCAAGTTGGCGGTGTGATCGAACAGTGCCGTTATAGATAGGCACCTTCCCGTGTGCGGCGTTCAATGTTGCGTGGTGACTAGCCTGTCATATACAGCCTGCTCGAACGTGAGAGGTAAACACTTATCGCATTGTAGGTATCGCTATTGTGGAAGTTTCAGTCCCAGATCACGGAACGATGTAGTTTGATGACTCACAAGTTGTATGCTCCACACCCGCTTTATGCCTGCAAGTGAGGTCGCCAATGGACGTTACATCGAAGTGGACAATCACAAACGTTGCCAAAGTCCTCGCATCGTTGCCCCCTCAAGCACGATCAGTCACGAAGAGTTACATCGCGTTGCTAGAAAACATATCCCAATCTCTGCATACTTGGACGATCGTGGATGCAGTGCCTGCTGTTCGTGTCACTCTACTCCATTCGATTAGGGCATGACATTCTAAATCGTAGCCAAAAACGATGTGACAGCTGGAGTGCAGACGCGCGCTTGTCAGTACGCTGACTTTGACGAAGAAACAGTGCATCAAACTTCAAGATGCAAACTGGTTGCCTGTGATCCTGCTATCTCGGCAGCCTCGTGCCTTGGTTCCACCTTCCCCATCAGTTCACTGAGAACCGGGTCGTCCAACTTGAAGAAAAAGCACAGTATGCTGTCGAATAATGTGGCTAGCTTTACTGCTAAGGTCGTACCGTGGTGCTGTAGCTAGACGCCGCTGATGCTTGCCAGAACACAACGCTGAATCGTGGTCTCGTTGATGACAGCTCAGCCGAACCGACCTGCGAGCGCTCGGTTTGCGGTATGGTAATTGACACGACTATGGTGTCAACAGTCTATACATTATGGTTGCTATAATGAGGCCGACCGCTATTCCCAATCACGAGGGCGAGCCTGGTAAACTCATGGTGGGTGTTGACGGGCATACGCATGCCATCCAAAACACGCTTTACACGTGCGAATCGAGTAGCAAGCGAATCCTGTCTCTTCTTGTTAGTGAGCCGATCGCGGCCCTAAATGTATGGTACAGACGAACATTGTAGTTGAAAGTCGTATTCGAGCAGCCCTCGACATCATCCTTTCATGTGTTTCAATGGTCAGCCACACTTGGACTCGTACGCGGCTTGTACCTGACTCCTGAGGCGTCGTGATCTTCCGGGGACAGCTGTGACATACTGTCGGAACACCTTCGGCTCAACTTGACTGCGTGTGCTAATCATACTTTCTCCCCTTGTGTGACGCATTGACCAGCAACGAATCACCATCTTCCCCTTCCTCGTCCATGCCAGTTGCCATCTGGCCCTCCCGCAGCACCACCTCCTCCTCGTCCTCTGCCGTAGCCAGACTCTCGCTCTGGCGGTGCTTCCCCTCGCCTCCACTCACCCGACGGTACACTTCCACTATGTCTCCTGTCTTCGAAAGGTCTCCTGTCGTCGTATCTTCCTCCGCCGCCGCCGCCTCCTCCTCTCCCGCCGCGTCCAAATCCATAGTCACCACGTCCGCCGTATGCGCCCGGTGGTCCTCTTCCGGGTCCAGATATCGGCGGTGGTGCTGCTGGAACACTACCATCAGGCAGTGGTGGCAGAATTGCGCATGTGACATAGTCTCCAATGAGGAATTTGGCATCGATTAGGGTCTTATCAGGGTCGCCATTGAGTTGCTTTAGGGCCTCCGCAACCGTGGCTCCGTCCCCATCGCCCATATCGCTGTCTTCGTTTGCTGTACGAGCGCCTATTATGACGGATCCAATGTCTCGAGAAACATAGCGACCTTGTGCGCCAGGCCGGTTCGAGCCTTGTATGTCAGGGTAGACCAGACGGAAGGCAATCCGGGTGCCGGCATACGGTTGTGGCAACAGGTTGGGCATAGCACCTAGGAAAAGCCCACATAATTCACGTAGGGAACAGCTCTGCCATGTGTAGATTTGAAGGTGAGTTGGTAGGCGCGGTAGTGCTGGGTCAAATTCATCGAGCCTATTTACATCAGTACACCTTTTTCTTCTGATTCCAGGGTAAAAGTATCGCGCACCTGTGATAGGAGCCTTGCTTGTAGAACAGCCTCAGCAGGAAAGGCGTCGTAGCTTCTCGGTCAATCGTGTTCGAGTTCTGAGCAGCCATGTTGACATAAATGGTGAGTGAAGTGAGAGGAAAGGCGCGTCGAGCTCAAGCTCACACTAGCGTCATCTTGGCGCGTCACCGCGATTCGAATCTTTGGGCGCCAGATTCACTCCCACTCTACACAATACTAAACACACACCACCACCATGGATTTCGCGAAGCTAATGTCGGCGCAAATCAAGAAGGGCAAGGAGAGTGCCTCACCTGCTCCCTCAAGCGAGAAAAAGTATCTTAAGCGCAGCGAGATCGAGGCTCAAAGGCAAGCTGCTTATCGGGCAGAGCAAGAGGCCGAAGAGAGAGCGCGTCAAGAGCGATTACTGAAAAAAAGAAAGGCAGAGGAAGAAGAGACAGAGAGAGAAGCTGAGAGGCAGGAGAAGCGCAGGCGGCTTGCTGAAGAGTCGAGGCGCACGAGGGAGGAAGAAGAAGAGGCTGAAGAGAGGAAGAGAAGGAAGAGGTTAGGGCTGCCTGACTTGCCACCTAAGCAGACAGATGGTGGAGAAGGCATGCCGGTGCCTGAAGCAGAGGATATACCAGAAGACGAGCTGGTAGACAAGCTACGAACACTGAACGAACCTGTGCGACTATTCGGCGAGACACACAAGCAGCGGCTAAAGCGGTACAAGAAGCGCATCGGCACAGACGATCTGGCGGCGATCATGACGGATGGTCCAATCCCCACCACACTACAGCTCGTACCTGAGAAGGATATGAAGGTCGAGCTGCAAGTTCCAAAGGAGAGCGAAGCGCGGAAGTTTCTCTTCAGACAGTTGGCGAGCTACTTCACCATGGTGCTCAAGGAATGGGACGTTACACTTGCATTACGAGACGTAGATGTCAAGGAGAGTTACCAGGGCAAACAAGCCTACGCTGCTATGGTGCAGGCACGGGAGAATATGCGCCCACTTTTCAAGAAACTGGAGAAATTCGACCTCCTTGACAGCATCCTTGAGCCTGTCGTGGAGATTGTTCACGCAGCCCAAGAGCGCCGATATGTCGATGCAAACGATGGTTATCTCCGATTGAGTATCGGCAAGGCAGCGTGGCCGATCGGTGTCACCATGGTCGGTATCCACGAGCGAAGTGCACGGGAAAAGCTGCATGAGAACGAGAACGCCGCACATATCTTGAGCGATGAGAGTACGAGGAAGTACTTGCAGAGCATCAAGAGGTGTTTGAGCTTTGCACAAACAAGATGGCCACCCACCGACCAGATGCAGCTCATGGGTTGAGCAATGCAAACTCAGGCCAGAACCAGTTTCTTCAAGGTGAATAACAATTCACGTCGATCTACGCTACGCATACGGAGGAAACGATAGTGCATCCAATCCTACAACGTTATCGTCGTCTCACTCTTCTAATGGAGAACTATGCATCATTGTTGATTGAATGGTATGTCTAATTATTACAGGGTATCTTTGTCGTTGAATGGAATATCTACATACAGGTGCGAGGTACGCAGAATAGCAGCTAAGTAGGTACAGGCACTGGTGTTTGCATACAAGCCATTATACACGAAGATCTAGTTGCTGTTAGCATTCCGAACTCTGCTAGCGAGTAAAAAATTGACTTACAAGATATTAGACGTCTCAGCGCAAACAGCTTCGGCAGTCGCCTCAGCAACTTCACCTGCGGTCGCAATACGTACAGGCACCATGGCAGTCTGAACACAGTTGCAGGCAGGTTCGAAGTATTTAGACGTGATACAGGGCACGTCGTTGATGAATGTTGCGATGCTGACGTCGGATTGCACTACCCTGATCGGAACATTGGAAGTGCGGATGCAGTTGCAAGCTTCTTCGTAGTATCGGGTTGAGGTGCACGGTACCCCGTCGATGGTGGTCAGTTCCATGGTCTTTGTCTCTGTTACTGGCGTGTAGGCAATAGGCACAATCGTCGTTTGTGTGCAAGCGCAAGTAGGCTCGTAGTATGACAGTGTTGTACACGGGGTGCCGTTGATGAATGTTGTCTTATCATACACATCGGTACTGGTTGTAACTTGCGCAGTCACGTAGCCGGGCTTCGAGCGGGTTTGCGTGCTCGAGGAAGTGGCGTTGCCGGAATATCTCGTTTTGGTGGACACAAAGACAGAGTATATCTCATACGTGGATCTACTTGAGTTGGTCGATGTGCCAAAACTGTAAGATCTAGATGCGCGACTGGAGTACGATCGACCTGCCGATGTTGTTTGAATGCTGGAGGTCTTGGTCGATGTTGAACGTGTGCTCGAAGATCGAGTCGTTCTCGTGATCCTGCTAATCACTGGTGTGCTGAAGGATTCTGTTGTCGCTTTTGGCGTGCTCGAAGATTCGGTCGTCTCCGCTGTAGTCATTCTTGTACTAATAGTGTTGGAGGTAGTGGTTCGTCGGAAGGGACTCGTAGAACTTTCTGTGCTAGGTTGGTTCGGGAAGTTGGGAGTCCCTGGAGTAGTGAGAATATCCGGTGTCTCTGGTGGTATATCTGGTACATTCGGTACATTCGGTACATCTGGCACATTCGGTACATCTGGCACATTCGGTACATCTGGCACATTCGGCATGTCCGGTACATCTGGCACATCTGGTACATTGGGTACACTCGTCGTGTTCGGCAAGTCGGGAACATTGGGAACGCCTGGGACATCTGTAGATCCAGGCTGATCCGCCGTCGTTGCTGGCGCTGAGGTGAGCGAGGCAGTTCCATCCTGCACAGTCGAGCTGGGACCTGCGGCAATACTGCTTGTCTGCGCGACACAACTACGCTGCGCTGTGACTTGATCGTTAATCAGCGTAACTGCGCCAGTCAATGCGTACAGCCCGCCGGTAACGCTGACGTCGTCAAGAAGAGAGATGGACGTCGAAGCCAGGATGTTGCCGTTAAACCTGGTGGAAGCGCCAAGTGTAGCGGAAGAGCCGACCTGGAAGAAGACATTGCAGGCTCGAGCGCCGTTGATCAGGACCACAGACGAGAATGACGCGGTAGTAAGAGTGGTTCCTATCTGAAAGACGAAGAGAGCATTCTGGACGTTTTGACCGTCTAGCGTGAGTGTCCCGGTGATATCCACAGAGGAGGCTGATGTATAGGTCCCGGCAACGAGTGTTTGCCCCCCCAGATCAGCTCCAGCTATCTGGGAAGTTGTGGCTAGAGATGCGGCTGTGTTGTATGCTGTGCGTGCGTCTTGGCGAGCTTGATCTGCGACTCCATTGCCAGCATAGACATCGCCTGAAAGCCCCGGTGGGAACCCAACGATGGAACTATCAGTATTCGGAAATAGACCCAAATTGCCTGTGACAATAGTGTCGCCAGTATTTGTGATAGCTGTGCTCGCGACGATGCCAAAAGAAGCTGCAGTACCAAGATTGATTTGAGCAAGAGCTTGTCCAGTGAGTCTTTGAAAGACCAATAAAAGTGGAAGGATAGAGATACGCATGATGGCGTGATCTAACAATGGTTTTTGTAACGATAGAAATAATCTCTGACTACTTCTCTTTTATGTACAGAGTCATCCCATATCTGTACGTCACTATCGATATACCGGACGACTCTGTTGCCGACTTCAGCCAAGATCCATATGCAGCCTATACTTGAGCCGTTAGATTGATGTGCGAAGGCTTATAAGATCTCAACAGCGTTGTTGAAGTTTTCAGAGTTCGCCCCTGGCATCATGGAGTTACACGAGACAGTCAGTCAAGCCTAGCTTGTAGTCAAGGCCGCACCAGGCCTCACATGGCACAAACACTAACTATCTGGGATTAGTTGGCCGTTGCCGTCTAATCAGGCCAAGGTGCGACTCTTCGTGATAGGCTGAAAAATAAACTAGGGTGCGAGTACCATCTAAATCGCCCGCTCGTCATGGACGGTCCGCAGCGATCGTTTATGTTTCGAGACTTTCTACTCCAGATGCATGGTGTAGGCGAAACGCTAACAGAAATGAGTGATGCAGCAGGCTTAAGGTCAGTAAAGCCAGATGGTTGTTGTACGGACTTAGACTGATCCGCGACCTAGTGATCAAGACAAAGGAAACTGGACCAGACTAGAGGAGGCGCATCAATTCGTTTGGTACAATGACCTGATCAGGAACAATCTAGACTCTTTAGTGCACCGTTTGTTGATTCCAGAGCATCATCGTTTCCAGTTTTAGAAGTACGTTCATCTCACATACATAAATCTGTATCCTTCTGCACTAGAACCATGGGCGGCTGATGCGGGGTTATCCACAACCTGTCACCGAAATCGCCTCCGAAAGAACTACTTATTCACAGAGGCTAGTTATGCATTGCCCAGAGCCAGGGAGATGATATGTAGCCTGCACCGCGTCTGCAACGACAAAACGGGACTACTGCGAAGAAGTGTCTGATGACGAGACTTTGCGCCTCTTAAGCCAGTATGCGTACGATGAAATTGATCGTGTCAAAACTCACGTAGAATTGCTCCGGGGGCGAGCTCGTATAACGCATGACACCCAGGAGTAACGGTTTCCAAGTTCCCCGTCAGGAAAGTATCGTACCAGCTCCCTCTTTACAAGTTTGCATGTAGGAAGAAAATCTATCTTTGGCGTTCTGTGGTATGATATTATAAATGTAGCCGTTTGGTCTTCTTTTTTGTAACTTTATTCTCTGTCTGCGCGGTGTTTGAGCACTCTGGTTGACGCCGCAAACGAAGATGTAAGCCTGACGCTCAAAAGAAGGCGACGCGACCCAGCTGCTCAATCTGCAACGCCTCTTATTCAAAGACATAGTTGTTTAGTAAAGATCAATATAACAACGGAAAGTTTGTATAAGTGCGAAATCGACAAATTAAGTTCTGGTATACCTTTCATCAGATGTACGGTAATTTAACAGCCTCCAAGAGTACATATGTAGTCATCAAATCATATACCGTCATTAAGAGCCGTCACTACTTCAAAAAGCCAATGGAGAGAAGATCGTCACTGTTGAGCAGTCAGACAGACAACGATGATTTTCAAGTATCAAAGCTGGACACCCCCCTTCAGCACCCGCCAGGGATAAACACTGACAAAGTGACTACTACAGTGTCATGAGGCAGTTTCTGGAACTACTTATGTAGAGGTGTCGGGGGTTTCAAATTATAATGCGTGCACAGAGGGTCGTGAGGGTTGGACTTGGGAATCGTGAGTGATGGAGATGTGTAAATTGCAGGATATAAGAGTGAAAACTATATATACGATGTTGAAAAGAAACCATACCGCCACCTCGAACCGTACACTTACGAGCCTCCCAGCCGCTTGGTGACGTAGCTAGTACCCAAATTCTGCGTAGGCGCGTCGTTGGGGTACTGGAGATGCTGTCTGTTGATGCCCTGGCCGTTCGTAGTATCGCATACACCATCGCCCTGGTGTGGTTTGTCAGTATACCGTATTTCCGTTTCGCAACGAACAACGTCAGTAGAAGAGAATGACTCACGAGAATACACACGTCGAGCGTCTTAGCCACCCAGTTGCTCGGGATCGTAGTCCCGGCCCTCGCAGACAGCCCATTAACATTGCGAGTCGTCGTGCCGCCATTGTTATCAACATTGCACGTCAACCCAGCCTTGTGCGCCGGATCACCAATGAGGAACACGCCCTTGACAGCATCGAAGTTCGCGCCCGTCAACCTCGGCATAGCGTTAACCGTAGCGGCCGCTCCCTGAGAGTATCCCTCAAGGATGAAGCACTCGTTAGGGCTCGTCGCAAGCGTGCGGGTGATCTTGTTGATGATGTCCTGGGTCCCTGCTGCCGAGTTCTGGCTGAAGTCGGCCGGGTAGACGGTGTTGTAGATTTTGCCGCCGGTGAGCGCAGCCGTGATGCGCGAGTTCATGGTTCGGAAGCCTGCGGACGGACCTTGGGCTTCGCCTGTGCCCCGCGTGTTAATGATGGTGTAGGAGGGGCAGCTGGCGGATGCGGCGCGTTTGACATCGTCTACGGGGGCGGCCGAGGATACTGCTAGGAGGGGGAGAAGGGAGAGGAGAGTTGAGGCGTGCATTTTGAACGAGAGACAATGAATACAAGACTGGCTGTAATGTCGGTTGGTAAGAGAGGGATGCCTTTGGATAGGATGTCGAGTCGATGATCTTGCTAGAGGGTGCTGTTGCTGGTACTTATACTCTCCTCGTCGAGTGAGGGTGGGTCAACCGATGTGAGCACTGTGTATTTCACCGTGGCATAGCAAAGAGAGTTTACCTAGCGCCAATGGACCAGGTATGCTAGGTCAGTGATCAACGCGTTGATCTACAATCCAAGGACTGCACACCAATTAGATGCGCTAATGTGCCCACTGGCATCACCAGCCATGCTTGAACCTCGGGCGTTCTCCTCAACGGCACATCAATCCTAGCCAGGTACTGTTATAATAGAACTCTCCCCAAGACCTGTCCAATGGCTACGTATACTCTTAATGATGCGGAAAAGTAGTTACGTTGAATGGGAAACATGAAACTCGCTGCTCGCCGTCCATGCTGCCCATCCCTGATACAGCTCAAATCTCTCGACAGCCTCATGCCGAGGCTCCGTAGCCACCCGCCTCCCCATGCGTGCGAGTACGTCGAGTTTCGCGGAGACAGCGCCGGGGCTAACAGATATGCTAACGTACTTGCAAGTGATGGAAGATTGGGGGACCAGCGTCGTACCTTCCTACTCTGTAAAGTCATGATAGTATACAGCCACACGCGTGCCACATAACGTGGCCGCCATGTCAGATGGACATGTGCCGCGGCGGAGCTAGTGGGCGAACACACTGAAAACATGGCGTAGCCCTCCAATAACAAAGCGAAACAGTTCGAACATGCAATTAGCACAAGTCTAAAGCTTTAGTAGCAGTGAGGCTAGAACACGGGGAGGGGACAAACCGATCGCTGCTCCCCACAATTGATCGGCCTTGAGCTCAATATCCTCGGCTGTAGTAGTTGAGAAGCTTCATGTCCGTTTGACCGCTGGCCAAGTCAGCAAAAAGCAAACTGATGTTGCTCGTCGAATGGATGTTCGAGCTGCGCGATCGTGTGGTGTTTTGGATCGAGGTGTAATCGATGGCAAAAAGAAAAACATACAACAGTGGGTATTCGCTAGTGGTCACCCACCTAACTACTAATCCACCGGTACGTTGCTTAAATAGGGCTGAGCGAACGGGAAGCCTTGTTTTCAACGTCCTGTGGTCGTATGTATATGTATAGGCATTCAATTATTATATAATGTTATATTGGAAAGACCATTTGCGAAACGATTGTGCAGGTAGGTGCGCGTGCAATGCCAAAATTGTGCCGCAATCTACATGACGCACAAGCCCAGAAGCCTGAAGGCACGTACCACATCTTTTGCTAAACTAGCTTGGCCATAAGTGCACAGCACTATGTATATAATGCACGGCGATATGTATGCACCCTCCACAGATTTGGACGAGTATAATCATGAATACGTTATAGACAAACAAGGGGTTCTGACTAGCTAGCTATATCTGGTTAACAGTGAAAGTGACAGATTAGGTGACAGTGTGCATAGCAAAACGTGACAAATATAAAAGACTAGCTAATTATTTATCTGCCTGCGTTCATAGTTTATGTTGATGAGCTTATAGTTTGTGTTGATAAATCACCGTACCAAATTTGGGGGGGTGCGTACATATCGCCGTGCACCAATAAGACTTAATTTTGTATATTGTTGAGTCTTACTTAGCAACTCCCAATACACCTCGTACGGAGCAGCTAAACTTTCTCTCGTGATCTTGCTGCTTCTATAGTAACTCTTTCCTCTATGGAATCTCTCTGCTTTGAATCTGATCGTTTGCACAAAGCTCTACCGTGCTTGCGTAAACGCCTCGCTATACCTCTAAGCGCCTGAAGTATTCAGGAAGTATCTGATGAAAGTTACCAAGCGGGTATTCGACGGTGTTGGCCCTGTGGAAATAACCTCAGCATGCCAAATGACTACTGACACTGCTGGGAAACACCAGGGCCAAGCACGGGATTGAGGGTCATAGACGAGTCCCCAACCCTCGCGATAATTGAGAACCTCATAAGAGGATCCGATGCCTTCTTCTGGACAGCCTTGGACTCGTCATAGATCTTACTTTTGTTTTCGAGGACCTTGATTTTGAAGTCGGCTTCAACACCCGCATTATACGCTTCGATTCCAGCCTTTGCGTCGTCTTGTTTCTTCTTATCACCAGCCACGATCGCGACACCATTTGTACCTAGCTCAAGCTCGCCCACGGTCTCGGCTGCTAGCTTGGCTTTTGTCTTTTCGTCCCCACAGAAGATGTGGTAGACTGAGGGGCGGAAGGTGTCGTCCCAGAAAAAGAGAGCGGTGCAGCCACTGAGATCGGTGATTTTCACTGAAGTAGCGGTCTTGAGGCTGGTCGCAAGGACAAATTTGTCTTCCAAGAGGTTGTCGAAATCCTTGGTCGATGTCATGCGTCCGCTCCTGCGCTGCACGGGCTTCTTGGGCTTTCCTTTGCCGGGCTTGACGGGACAGACCTTGGGCTCCTTCTTGGGAGTTGCCTTGGGCTTCCCGGGTGAGGCCTTTGCGGGCTTGCCCTTGGTGGGTGTAGGCTTAGCCTTCTTATCCTTTCTGGCCTCGATTTCGACTGCAGAGGCCTCGTACACGTCACGAGACTCGTGGACAATCGAGTTGGTTGTGCTAACCCCCACAGTGGCCGCGCTCAGCGCGTCACCTGGGAAGGAGCAGCGACGACTCCGCTGAGAAGAAGCGAGGTCGCAATGATGATTCTCTTAACGGATACCATGTTGATAAGTTGTGCTAAATATTTAGATGCAGGATATACGAGGAGATAGATAGCGTCAAAGAGCGTGATTTAGTGTGATAAAGAGCGACGAGGGAGCGAAAATGAATGACCAGACGAAACCAGTTCCTGTCTGAAAGATGCTTTCTTGGTTGTTGATTGGAGTGAACGTGATGAAGTACTCCAGAAACATGGCTGATACTATAATCTAAATACCTCCGAATTCACCGGGTCAAAGGCCATTATCTCACATGGAAATTATCGAAGATTCGAACCTGTGGGTTCAGTTGATCATTTCCGGTTCTACGGACAATATGAGGCTTTCCGGGACTCCGAGCCTGTCTTGCCGTTGATTTTGCAGAGGTGAGACGCAGGAAGCCTATACGGAAGTTGACTATGGACCACCCTGCACAGGTTGGAGGCCTGAGGTCACACTTAGCCTCGGGATGCGTCGCACGCACGGACCACGTGATGATGGGGCCGCTAGTCGCCGGCGCTCATTCACACTTACGCCGCATCTATTTCGAGAAGCAACGACTCAAAGATTTATCATGCATCGAACCTTTTCAAAGTCCTCTTACTTCTTTTCACCACCACGTCTGTCAAGCACATCCCATTATATGCAGTGACTCACGGCACGACTAGAATGCCTTTCTCCTCCTTGCCAATTGAGATAGTTCAGCAGATTGCAGACTGTATCGAGCACGCATACCGGCCTAGCCTCCTCACCTTCAGCTTGACGAGCAAGACTTGCCACAAAGCTTCAGCATTCCTGGTTTTTCGGCGGATCAAAATTACCGTCCACTGCCATGCAACTCTCAAGAGTGAGATTGATTGCCTCGTCGAAGCTCTCTTACGCACCGAATCTGCTCGCTACGTCCAGTGCATTGTTATCAAAGGGGATATACGGCCCAGGCCGAAAGGCGAGGACAATGGCGAGCTGGAATGGTTGCAACATACTGGCCTCAGTGAAATACTGCCTGACTTAGGTCCACTTAGTCAATCCCGCCACTATGTGGTCTATGACGAGCCTGTCATCAAGAAGGCGTCCAAGGAGGACTTATCTTGGGCCCCTGTTCTAAACTTGTTTCAGGTAACACCTTACTTAAGGGATTTGATATATGAATGCAAGAGTCAGTTCCCACCGAGCCTTCTCAGCACCCTTCACAGGCAGCATCCACAGTGTCGGCTACATCATCTCTCCTTTCGCTTCCGGACCTTACTGTGGGATATTCCATATCCATACGAAATGGAACTTGCCACGTCCCCTTTGCTTTACAAAGTAAAGCTAATTTGCACGTACCAGGACTCGGATTACGATGATGATTATAATGAGGAAGCCATCATGGACTTAGCCGCTGGGCTTGCTCCAAACCTCAGAGAAATCATCAATGTGAACATTATGGCACATCGTTCTGGACGCGACCACCGCCGCAAAGAGACGTGGCATGGTCTTCCAGGATCCTGCGACGGGACAAAAGGATCCTTGACATCGTTGACCCTCATAGGAGCGTCGTTATCATCGCAAGAGGAGCTGCAGAGTTGGGCCACATGTACAGACTTTGCGTGCCTGCAACATCTCAATCTGGGACTGAGCTACGACTTCTATTCACGCGCACTAAGCGGCGAGACAATGAAATGGCTCGCCCAGAACCATTCGTTTCCTCAGCTAAAAACACTGAAAGTATCACTCGATCGTAATCATGTATTCCAGGACCGTCCAAACTACAGCGAGGACGCAGTGTCCTTTTTCCAGGCACTGGAACCTCTTAAACAGCTGTCTGTCCATGGACCGATTGACTCACAGATTGTAGACGCTATTATGTCTCGGCATGGAAAGACATTACAAAAGCTCTCTTTGCGCCCTCTAGAGTCACCATATACATATGGTAATGGTCATGACCCTCAGGAAATCCCTATGGAGCTCACCAAGGAGCATCTAATCCAGATCCAATCACAGTGTCCAACACTGGAGGACCTTTCCATCACGATCAAGCGGGACATGTCCAGTCCATCAGAGGCGTCAATGTACAGGTGTCTTGGCAAGATGAAAAGTCTGCGATCCCTCTTCCTCACTCTGGATTGTTCAAACCGGCAAATCTCCCAAGACCTTGAGTACAACTCCCAATTTGAAGGGGAGGACCGACAGCCTGTGAACGAGATGGATTGTCGTCTAAAGAGAGGTTACTTGAGACAAACACTCATTAATTGCGCTGTGGATGAGGCGCTAGCACGCTCCATCTGGAATACTATCAACCAGGACAAGACAGGCACACAGCTGGAGCGTCTCAGACTATGGACTATGGGCGGTAGTGAAAGCGGTGCGGTAACAGCCTCCCATGCTGATGGCACGATTGTGAAGAACCTGAGTCGGTCATGGTTGCTTGAACGGAATCCGAGAGACGATCGCAACGACTTAAATATCAGAGAATTAGGCAAGCATGCAAGGAAGTCAGAAGATAGTCTCACAGAGTCAGAACTTACTGAGTTCCCGGCCGGGCAGGTATTCCGCACCATTTGGTCTCCTAGAGAGGGTAGCAGAGACTGGAGGGACGACTGGTCGAGCTTTCCTCTATAATCTAAGAGGTCACAACGCTTCCTCTTGCTAAGCGCACTTTCTAAATACCTTAAGGTTTATTACTCTGCCTGCTTTCTTTTCAGTTATTTCTGTGAAGAAATACGTGTTTCTAACTTGTGGTTACTGCGTGTTGATTGTTGTTAAGGCGAATTGGCATGGAGCACAGTAATAAATCAACTGTGATTGAGAGAGCGGGTCTTGACAGGACGTAGTAGTTAACAGGATATCGGAGGTTAGCATATTAGCAAGTTTGTAGACTAAACTCTTGGTTTCAATCTCGTGCTTATGCTACGAAGAGAAAGCAAACTGGTTTAAACAGAGCTTAGCTTATTAGGTGGCGCAGTGACTGAAAACAGGAAGGCGCATAACAGCAGCCCTAGAACAGTACCGCGACAGATGGCGGGTCAGGCAAGAAAACTTGTTTTCAACGCCCTATAGTCGTATGTGAAATGCATGTCCACATAGTTGATATATATCCCAGTAATCAAATTTTTGCTCCCCAAATGTTGTAGTCCATCGTCATCAGTACTCTTCACATGGATCAGTAACCACACAGGTCTATATGGCCAACGACCAGCATTCAATGCAGCTACTTTCAATTCCGTTACAGAGAAGGTTTCACAACTCATTAGCCTTGAACTCAAGGTAATATCTCCCCCCATCGCTTCTCTCGCTGTCCAACCAATCCTCCCTCCTGCCAGCGGCTCGGCACCAACTCACACTTGGCTGCCTCGCTGCCTGTTCTGGCGCCAGTTGTCGACGTACCGAGCCTACTTGCGTTTTCCACGTGCTGGGGATGGTCTGCAGAAGACCATCAAGGGACTGGGATGTGCGCGGGAACGAGTGAGGGAGTGCTTCATCAAAGGCCATGGGAGGGACTGCGCAGAGCGGTGGAAGCAGGCAAGTCACACATCTCGTTTTGAGAGAGAGTGTGTGTGCACTTCAAACAACAATACATGCCAAAGATTTCTATGAAGAGACGAGTGCTAATATGACATTGCAGCTCTATTCACGCATGTACACCCACTATCTCTCGCTATCAAAACCTTCCATCTTTTCTTCCACCGCCATCTACAGCTCATCATGCTTCTCCTTATTTCCAACGTAGTTCTTGTACTTCTCCGGGTCCCACTTGACGCCCGCCTTCTCCAGCGCCTCTCTCAGCTCCTGCTCCGTCGGACCGCCGCTACCGTACGACTCGACCTTCGGGCCGTCGTTCTCGATCTCCTCGCGCTGGTGGTCGGCCTGGGCTTGTGCGTTGGGTTGCTCGGTGTCGGCCTCACCGGCCTTGACGATGGGAGTTTCTGTTGGCTTCTCCGAGGCAGTGCTGCTCTTCTTGGCCTTGGTCTTCTTGGGCTTGGGCTTGGGGGTAGCCTTGGGCTTTGGGGGCTTGAAGTGCTTCATCTTCTTCATCATCATCTCCATGACGACATCGTCGAGTTGCTTCTTCTGGCTCTTGAGCTCTTCAACGGTAAGAACGGGCTCATCGTGGCCCTGGAGCTTGTTCTGCTTGGCCTGGGTCTCCTCGAGCCACTTCTTCGCCTTGGCTGTCACCTCGTCAATCTTCGTGCGGTCTTCCTCGGTGTAGATGGTAGGGACTTCTTCGATCTCGGGAGTCGCGGACGCTGAGGGAGCAGCTTCAAGGTCGCCTTCCTCGAGATCGTCGAGTGGGTCGACGGACGGGGATGGCGAGGGCGAAGCAGAAGACTTGGATGCGGCTTCGGCGCTCTTGGAGCTGTAGGCGACCTGCTCGGCAATCTGATTGTTGACGAGATCAAGGACTTCCTTCATACCACCAATAGTCTCCTCGAGGTCAGTGACGGCGCCGGGGCGCTTCCAAGACTCGCGTCTGCGACGAAGGATAGGGTTGACGATGTCATCAAGCTCCTTGAGTTTGGCGCGAAGAGTCTTCTCGTCAGCATTAGGGCCCTCGGAGTGGACCCAGTCGGAAGCATCGTCGAGCTTAGTCTTCAGCTCGGTGCGAGTAGCTTCGGTGGACACCGCAACGAAATCCGTATCGTCGAAGTAGTCGCGAGCACGGTAAGTGAAGGCTTCAAGCGAGTTGAGGACTTCCTCACGGACGCGACGAGCCCTGTCAGAAGCATCGAAAGCGGCGAGTCTGCATATTGTTAGCGTCGTCAGCTGTTTTAGGGCTGAATGTGGCTCTTACCTGTCTTGCATCTTCTTGAAGTCCTTACGGGCGTGCTTTTCATAGCCAAGCTGCCTGACGTCGTAGGTAATGGCAGACTTGACTGTCTTCTTCTTGGGCTTTCCGTCGTCCGAAGCCTCAGCTGCCGCAGCAGAAGAGGACTTGGATCCCTTGGAAGACTTGGATGAAGATGAAGACTTGGAAGCCGAAGCCGAAGCAGACTCAGAAGTGCTCTCGTCCTCCTTCAGAGCCTCCTGGTCCTTCTTACCGCCCATACCAAACAGATTTTTGACGCCGTCCACAATGCCGCCCTTGCTCTCATCAGTAGCTTCGCATGTAACCCATGCCGATGTAACTTCTGGAGTACCGGTGACAGGGCTCAGCCTGACCTGAACGTAGTTGTTGAAAGAGTCGCGGTCGCAGCCATCGGTGTCGATCAGCTTAGTGACAGTGCTGGTCAAGTTGAGGCTCTTGAACAAAAGGGTAGGCTCCTTAGTCTCCTTGCCACTGACGCCAGGAACTGACTGGTAGACCGTAAACTCAAACTCGCCCATCATGTTGAAGGGCAAGTCCTTGGTTACGCCGAGCTTAGTGCTTGGGGTGAAGATCTTCTGGTCGCGGGTCTTGAGGTTGTGCTTGTACTCGATGCCGTGGCTGTAGCCCTGGGTATCGGAGTCGCGGATTTCCTTGACACGGAACGAGGGGCTCAGACCGGCAGCCTTGAAGGCTGCACCAAAGACGGCGGCTTCATCGGAGTTGACGTTGGACCTGATCTTGTCCTTTCCAGCAACAGCTTCGAGACGAGCTTGCACAAAGGGTGTGCGCGTAGCACCGCCGTGGATGATGATAGAATCAAGATCTTCGACAGTCAAACCAGCAGCCTCCAAGGCCTTGTGGATAGGGCCATCGATACGGGCAGCAACCTCGGCGGTAAGCTGCTCGAACTTGGGGCGGTCGATCTTGTACTTGAGGTCGACGTCCTCGAAAAGACCCTCGAAGAAAGCCTGGGTGGCCTGGTTAGCGCTTAGGACTTGACGGATCCTCTCAGCCTCCTTGAAGAGCTTCGCAGCGGTTCGCCCGTGGGTGTTGACCTTCTCGGCCGTGATGGATGCGCTCTTCGCCGCCGGCAGCTCGAGGAAGGTGTTGACCATGTCGTCGACAATGAGCGAGTTCAGCGCATCGCCTCCGAGGGTCCTGTCCCAGCTAGTTCCAAGGACGTTCACTTCCTGAACAGTCTTGTTGCGCTTGCCAACATCCTTAACGGACTTGCCCTGGAACTGCAGGACCGTCGCAGACGCAGATCCAGCGCCCATGTCGAAGACGAGGTTGATCTCGGGCTTGCCTGGCTCCTTGCCGTTGACGGTGGGAAACGTCCTGCCAGTCGCGTAGTTGAGACCGACAGCCACGCCATCGCTGACAATGCTGAGGACCTTGAAGCCTGCGAGCTTCGCCGAGGCCTCGAGCGCACGCCTCTCCTCAACCGTATAGAAAGGGGGAACGGTGAAGACGACATCTTGGACATCGTATCCGGTGCCAGCCAGTGCCTTTGCGTTCTCGCGCACGTTCTTGAGTACCATGGCCAGCACTTCCTCGACAGAAAAACTCTGCTCCTCCTTAGCGGAGAAGATGCTGCTCTTGAAGCTGACCGTCTTGCGTCCTTCAGTGGGCGTGATCTGGAGCGCTGGGTATCTTCCGTTGTAGACCTTGACCGCATCGCTGTCGCTCGAGACACCCAAGAGGTGCTTCAAGTTGGGGTATATGTCGCCGGGGAAGCGAGCCTGGAGGGCAATGGCGTCGGCGCCGTAGAAGCGCTCAGGGAAAGAACCCTCGGGGAGGGCGCCGCTCTTGGCAGGTTTGAAAGCGACGGCGGACGTCTCTTTTCGTCGCGAGTCCTTGGTGAGGACAATCTCGAGGGGCATGCCGGGCTTGACGAGTGCGGCCTTGATGTACTCGGTGCCTAGGTCGACGCCCAGCACAGCTGATGCGGCCGAGGCGGTCGACGAAAAGAGGAAGAGCAGGCCGAGCAGCATGGCTGCTGGGGAGAGACTGTTTCTCCGGCGTCCGGGGGGCGCCATGTTGTGTGGGATGTGGGTAAGGTGTGAGGTGTAAGGCGTGAAAGAGTTGCGGTGTCTACGTGGAAGGCGCGAGGTGGGATGCCGCCAACAGCGCGGGGAGAGGATGGGTATCAAGAGCTAGCAGCACCAGACTCGAGATGCCAACCAGCAAAGAAGTGTGAAAGAGAGTCTCTGTTCAAGCGAATCGAAAAAAGGCAGTGAGGTGTGCAGTACTGCGGCACATGCAGCGTGAGGGACTGGGACAACGTGTTTCGGCGAGGTGTAGCTTAAATGATCGCCGGAGCTTCATGACACGCTGGCTCCAACTGTCGGTGAAAGGCCACATTGACATCGGGCCAATGCCAACCCTTACGAGTCACAGAAGCATATTGCTTCAGTGCTTGTCAAGCGTAGATTGCAGCTGCCTGAAACATTTTGCGGGCCATTCGCTCTACGTAGTGCCTTGTCTATCTACGTGGTCTTGGTGCTGCTTCCTTCCTTCTGTGGCCGCGAGCTTCCTGACCAATCGGAGGTCTTTGTTCGCCGCAGCTGGGCATTTCTCCTTCAGAGCTCCCTGTCCCAAAATTGGATTCTAGACAATGTGAGCAGACATAATGTCTGGGCGTCTTCGCAGCAGTCGCCCGTCCTGGTGACAACGAGGCAATGCTGTCGGTATCTGTCCGCTCAGATACCTCTGTTGAACTCAACCATGCCGCCCTTCCCACCACGTGCGTGGAACTCGGGCTCTAGCGATGTGGCGCTGACGCTCTCCCTCTGTGGGAACGCACCAAGCGCGAGCGGTAGTGCGAAGACGCTGGTTGCAAAGATCAATCCCAGGTTGATTGGCGTTGTCATCCTGGGCCTCTGCTTTAACCACTCTGTCTTCTGCAGCCTAACCAGGATGAGAGGCGGCAGAACCATGATAGGCGTCGCATTGAGCACGCGACTGACAGCCGTCTCCCCCACTGCGATGGTCGCAGCCTTCTTACTCTTGCCTAGCGGCTTGACCTCCAATTCGCCCGTCTCCACGCGCTTCTTCTCCTCTTCGCTCAGGACGGGGAAGATGGGGATGCCGTGCTTGATCTCTTCGCCGCGCATCAGGAAAACGTTGAGCACACCGGCAAACGCGACGGCTGCAAAGGGGACGAGACGGCCAGCGATGAGCTTGGCATTGGGCGAGAGGCTCTTCAGGCGCGGGACAGCGGCATTGAGCCCGTAGGCAACACCGCAGGACGCGCTGACGGCGAGGAAGTAGGACTTGACAATGGTCGAGGTCGCGAGCGGGGTGGCTTTGTTGGCGTTGGAGTAGTTGATGGCGACGTTAAGCGACTGGTTGGCTACCTGCCAGCCGAGTGTTCCTGCTGTCTGCTCCCTTTTAGCATTGTATCCATCCTTTCCTGAAGGAGGCATCACGTACCGTGAGGTTGGGCGTGAGCATGCCACCGGTGACGACCAAGTTGCTCAGCACGAACGCCGACATGCGGAACGGAAGAAGGACCGGCTCGCCAGTGTCTTGCTTGCTATCAGCCCATCGTCGTTCGTTGTCTTCAATGCCAGCTGCGCGTACCAGGGTGGATCGTCGAGTCGATAATCTTCTTTGCGCTCCACAGCTCAGACGTCATGTCCCGTGTCTTGCCCGTCTTGTACGCGGTGACGAGTTGTTTGGCATTTTCGAGGCCAGCAGAGGAGGTAAAGAGCGTCCTGGACAGCGTGCGTGTGGTCAGCGCCGTGGTCTTGTAGAAGTCGCTGAACAGTCATAGCATGATTGATGCGTGCGTCAAAGGCACGCGAAGCACAAATAGCAAGCCAAAGGTCGTGGACTCACCACACCCAAGCGTGTCCGTAATTGTAGCAAGCATTGCGCAGCTGTCTCACCTCGGGTCTGAAATATTGGCTGCATGCTGCACGCGACCCCAGTATGTGCTGAGGTCAAACTGAGAGCTTGGGAGATCGCGCGTCCCAGGCAAGGAGGAAGTCATGGCTGTGTGTAAATAATCAACGCAGCTGACAATGGCACCCTCGTTGGCCGTGCGCGAGCTTCTTATGTGAGGTGGGTGGTGGAGTGCGCATCATGCCCGGCATCCTGGCCCTGAACGCGATTCGACAGCAAAGGCAAGCGCTGCCGAGCCACGCCACACCCACTTGGGAAAATGCGGGCGTGGTTCTCGATAGGTCTTCTCGTAGGTAGTCTCTACTATGCTATCCGGCAGAAGTAGCATAATCGCATGTAAGCTGGCTCAACTGCGTCTGTCAATTGCAAATATCCAATTATAGCAAGTGCCACATGCATGCTGTGTCAGCATCCTTGGAGCTGATGGGTGACATTTGCCCTCTACAGCCTCGGTCTTCATCATTTGTCACGGACACTACTTTCGCCGGATACAAATGGGGTCATACGTTTGTAGACTGCGCTACTATGCTATCTAACCAAGGTATCTTCATATTACTCTCTCTTCTTATCAAATCAATGCGCATAACACAAGGCGCGTACATGCGATGTCGCTGAAAAATCTAAAACAGCACCACGCGGGGTGATGCATGCAACTATATGCAAAGTATCAGAACAAAATCAGAGCCATTCACTTTTCTTCGCTGGTTCGACCGTAAATGCCGTACAGATGACTTCATCATCGCTTCTTCTTCTTGTCCTTGGGGTTGGCTGCTGGTACTCCCAAAATGGCATCGAACGTTCTGCTCGGGTCGCTGCTCGATTGAGGCCGGTTCATGGGAGAGTGAGTGGGTGGCGCAATGCCTGGGGGCAGGGGTAGAGCTTCGAGTCCGAGGCTCATGACGCTGTTGCGCTTGTTTTGATCGTGAGGACTATTTGATCGAGGCCGCGCGTGGGCTGATGAAGGATCGAGCATACCAGGCGGTGGAGGCAAGGGCTCAGCGGTGCCGTTCAATTCCTGCATGGCCGCGTTGAGAAGAGTGTCGTTCGCAGCCCACTCTTGCGCCCTCTTCCAGCAATGCGATCGCCGGAACACGCCCTCGACGCCGTTCTCGACAATGTCCGTCGGCAGACTCACAACCTGGGCACCACCTTGAACACCAAACCATGTTCGCGATCTCGTTGTGTCTTCGTTGCCCCATGGTACGCCACTGCGAGGAACCTCACACAAAAAGTACTCGACGCCTTCGGTGAAACGTGCACCAGGCGCATCCACGACCAGCATAGGCAGTGACTGGATGACCGCGTAGATGAACAGCCACTGTCCACTTCGAAGCTCCCAAAGCTCATCCATGGTCGACCCTGAAGCTTGCTTCTTCTCGAAGGTCAAGAAGGCATCCAGGAAGGGTGTTTTGTGTTGCGCATCCGCGTTGGTGGCATTACGGAGCATCTTCGTAATCTCCTCGCTTTTCAGCTTCTTGCCACGTGTTTTGGCGTCCTTCTTCTCGTCCCCAGTGGGGTAGTCAGGTCTCAGCCCTTTGAGAGTGGGGTACAGTGGCAGGTCAAACGGAATCGGTGGTTGCACAGGCGGTGTGCTACGATCATACTCGCTGAGCGTTTTGCGCAACGCACGGGCATTTACCGCCACAAATCCCATTCCCTCGTCCTCCACCAGGAAGCCGTCAGCGGTTCTGTTTGTCAAGTCGGTGCGGTTGACAAGCAGGTCGTAAAGGGTGGAGAGATCGTGGTAGATGTCTCGCAATACAAGTCGGTTGAGACCGTTTGTCGTCAAGTTGTTCTTCTTCGATCGCGCTTTCGGAAGCCATGAACCATACTTGTGCTTGTAGTAGTCGATCATGAAGCTTCGTGTGCTCATGAAGGCAGCCCTCCATCGCTTGAAGTTGATCATCTTTCCCTCGCTAGCCATGGCGCTGTTCATGATACCAGAGAAGATGGCAGCAAACTCGAAGTCTTTGAGCTTGTGGTTGATGCTGGCCTCTCGGTTGTCCAGATCCAAGGCGGCTCGAGCCATGCGGGTTGCTGTCTTCTGGCTGATCAGATCCCACTTGGGCGATTGCAGGCCCTTGACGTCTTCGTACTTGCCGATGGCGTGTACAAAGCCCTCGGTGTAGAGCGCCATGGAGCGCATCTTCTCGCCGAGCACAATGGCCTCGATTGTTTTTTCGCGGCTCTGCCTAACGTCTGCCATGTTCAGCTCGTCCACGTAGCTGTCGAAGCTCGAAGCCGCCACCTCGCCAAATGTGGATCCATCGACGTTGGAGAAGGCATAGTGTGACAGGATGTCAGCGATGCGCAGGAAGATGTCGAACATGTCTGAATGCCTGGTGGTCGCAACGAGCGACTGCCCGATGAGAAAGGCGAAGAAGTTGCGGTAGGTGACCAGAGTGTCTGTGTCCTGTTGGGTGAGCCGTGGCTCGGTTGGGACGACAGCATCGTCTGAGCTGAGGGCGATTGGCATGTACAGGTGCTTTTCGGTGTGGTCGTCCTCGGTTGCGTCGCTGAGCGCTCTCGAGCCCTTTGAACCGTCCGAGCTGTCCATCTGGCTCTGGTCAGGAGATGCAGCACGCGACTGCTCCTGGCCCAGCTCGGTCGACACTGGGCGCGAGGCGCGGACGGGGACCTCGTGCGGAGGTGCGACGACGTCATCGCTGTAGAGGGATCCGTGTACAAGGCGCGTCAGCAGCTGTGAGGCTGCGTACACGGACGAGTCGATGCGGAAGGACGGGCCCTTGCCCGATGTTCGGGGGAAGAGGTAGACGAAAGTGTCACCTTGGTCGTCCCACAGCTCTGGCACCTGTGCTGCCCGTTAGCGTTCTGGCCTTCTTTCTGGCGCTCTGGCATTCCAATGGCATTCCAGCACGGAAGCATTATCCACGTGGGACTAGCGTGGACTACACGCGCGCATGCACAAGGTACAACGCACCTTCTCGCCGTTCAGCAGCATCGTCAGGTTGTAGGGCACCTTGCCCTTGTGGCCCACGATCCACGCAAGCGGATTGCCGCCTGCACCAGCCCCTGTGCGGCTGACATCGGTCGTGCTGCTGTTGGTGCCGCCAAACAGGCCGCTCTTGCGCCTCAGCTTCCGCAGCTTGCCTTCATTGCCCACCTCCAGGTTCGGCGTCCCAGGTCGGCTACCAAAGCCACCAGGGGACGAGCTGCGCGAGGGGACATCGAGATGAGGGGGAGGCTCGAGAGGCTCCAGGGCCGGCGAGCCTACGGGCTGGATGGTAAGCTGGTTGGGCGGCGACTGGCGGCGCTGGGGCGACGGTGGAGGATATTCCGGCGCTGTGAGGTGTGTGGCAGACGGGGCCGACGGCGTCGAGGCTGCAGAAGAAATGCGGTTCTTCACTTTGCTCAGGCGGCCGCTGGACTCGGACGAGGCCGCAGAGGGGCTCTGTTGAGGCTCCGAGGAGCCGCCCAGGGAGAACAGGCTCGAGAGCCGGTGGCTGGACTTTTTCTTGTCGCCCATGACGATAGACGGTCGCGTTGCTACAATGTACTACTATCCGAGGTGTAGCATGGGGTCTATGGAGCAAGATGAATGGATAGCAAGACGAAACAGCAAACAGGACACTATGCAGGGCTGAGCGGCCTCTGCGGATACATGTACTAGGAAGAAAGATGTCAGGCTGTCAGGTTGTTAGGCAGGCCGGCAGCCAGCTAGCAGGGACCAGGAATGCTATATTTGATCTCTCAAAGCCGTCGCAGATCCGGCGGGCGGTGTCGCAGACGGCCAAAGTTTCGTCATACGCCTGTCCTAGCAGCGGTGCGCTAGGCGTGCTAGGCGCTTCTTCTTTGCCACAACGTGCGCAATTCTGTCACGGCTGAGCCTCCTCTTGCGCACGCGGTGGGCTGCCATTGGCCTGGTGCTCAGCTTGTCGACTTCGTATTTGTAGAACCGTCGGCGGCCACCCTTGAGCCCCTTCTCACCTACACTCGACGATCTTCCCGGGCGGCCGTGGGCCGTCGCTCTGGGACCTGCGCCTCGCTAGGCACAATACAGCATGCAATGAGCCCCGCAAGGGTCACAGCGGACCCACGCCGCCCTCATGTCTGTCTGCCATGTTTCAACGGAAAGATATTGTACATCAACACGTGCAGTCTGTCAATGTCAGTACCGCGACAGCCTCCGGATCCTGCAAGCGCATGCGGCAGGATGCAGCGCACACGCGCATTCAATATTCGTGTACGAGCGTACAGCGTAGGGCTGAAGTTTGGTGCGGTGCTACTGTTGCTTTTAATACCGACCACACAACAAGCAGAACGAAGCTTGTACTTGGGCCCAAGCGTGGTGACGTACACGCTTTCGGCCTTAGCAGCAGCCTCGTGGCCCTTCTGTCAGTGGATAGGGCGCGCTCCGTTGCGCGCCATCATAAGCAGTACCAACATGTCCTGAGTCTCTCTCTTCATCTAGCAAATGGCTTCGACGTCTCGCAGCACGTTCTCCTCGCATCTGATATAAGCTGGACAGCCAAAACTGCGCCTCGTCTCGCTTTCTGACTTTCTCACTCTGACCCTAGCCGTGGGCGCCGATACAGCGCCGCGCATCAGCCACAACGTCCCGTAATCGGTGCTTGACCCATTCACAAGCAAGCAAGTCGACGCGACGCCTGTCCATCAATCGATACCGCTCCATCCAACAAACGCTATTCTCCCAGGCAACCGGATTGCCAACTGCAAGAAATAGCAAAACCTTGGAAATGACAGCCTTCTCCCCGCATAACATTGCCGGGTCGGCCACCAGCGGGAAGAAGCTAATCAATCTTCTGAGAGGGCACGTCAGCTTCACTCCCCATAGCATCTGCCAATTGCATCTCCTCTGCACCGTGCTGAGACCCTCTTTCAATATGACGCGGCCCACTACCTCGGCATAGTTCGCTGCTAACGGCAACGACACAGATGGCCGAACCACGCCTTGCTGCCCACGCAGCTGCTTGATAGATCTGCCCACAAAGTGCTCACCGACAACTCGATAGCGTTTCCGGCCTTGGAATACGGCCCAGATCATGGCGACCCACGTCTGCGCAAACATCTTGCGTCGTGGCTAACGAGCTTCTTCAAGCCTCAGGATCCTATCACAGACGATCGGATAGCCATATCGGGAGGAGCATCGCAGAACCTTGCCGTCTTACTGAACGTCTTTACGGATCCATCTTACACCCGAAATGTGTGGTTCGTAGCGCCAGCATACCATCTGTCCTTCCGAATCGTCCAAGATGCTGGGTTCCATGACAAGTTTCGCGCAATTCCAGAAGACGATGAAGGTATAGATATTGAGTACTTCAAGAATGAGATCAAAAAGGTTGAAGAGAAAGCGAAAAGCCAAGGCATTTCACAAACTGTAGGCGAAATCTCTTCACATGCTTGCCCGAACATATGCCTGGAGAAAGTCACTTGTTGCAGATAGGAAGCTGACAGAACGACCAGAAGCACAAACCTACTTCACGGCCCTGGGCAAAGGTATACAAACATGTCATTTATGCTGTTCCCACATTCTCAAACCCTTCGTCTAAGACAATGAGTCTCAGGCGACGAGAGGAGCTCGTACGAGTGGCGAGAGAGTATGATGCGCTTGTCATAACGGACGATGTGTACGACTTTCTCCAGTGGCCAGCCAGCGTTACGTCCGAGTCACAAGCTGTTTCTGTAGAAAAGGCTCACCTACCCCGAATCGTCGACATCGACCGCTACTTGGATGGTGGTGCGGAGCGAGCGGGCGCTGATGGCTTCGGCAATACCGTATCAAATATGAGCTTTTCCAAGATTTCCAGTCCTGGCTTAAGGTGCGGCTGGTGCGAGGGCACACCGAAATTCGTATCTGGTGTTTCAGAAGTGTAAGTCCTTCCAAATCATCGACGTAAGACATCGTCGGGCGACCGACGGATTTTAGCCTTTTTTGCACTCTTGGCCTGGGTCTCAGATACGAGCGTCTTCGGCTCGATCCGAGTCAGATCTCAATTCTAGGGCTGATGATGATCTATCTCAGCCGCACTGGACATAAAGGCTAACGTCTACAGGGGCTCAACCCGCTCAGGCGGTGCACCTAGCCAGTTCACATCCAACATACTGGCTGAGACTATGGAGTCTGGTGAACTTCAACGTCATGTGAAGGAGCAACTGCAGCCGGTATATTGCAAGCGGTACCGTTCGATGATCAGAGCTATTAACGACCATCTCGTACCAATTGGCGTCCGCCTGCCCCAGGCAGATCGCGAGATTGTCGGTGGATACTTCATTTGGCTTACTTTGCCGGATGGTATGGACGGTGGTGCTTTCGTGGAACGTGCTAGAGAAGATGAGAATGTCGTTGTTGCACAGGTAAGCACAAATCGAGTCGTGGTCATGGGAACAGCTAATAGTAACACGTACCTAGGGTGAGCTCTTTGAGGTAAGCTTACGACTGTCTCGTTCCATCGCTGCGGTTCATTTGCTCACAAAGCCAGATCCCCGGTGACAACATCCACCCAGGCACGTCTTTCAAGAACGATATCAGAGTCTGCTTTGCCGTAAGTCTTGCTAGTCTAGTACGCTACTCGCCACTTACATGATTGTAGTGGGAAGATGAGGATGCACTGATCGAAGGTGTCGAGCGCATCGCGATTGTGATCCGCGCGATGCAACATGAGCAGAACACTACTGGCAGCTACAAGATCCGGCTCCAAGTAGAGCAGGAGGCGAAAAGCTTTTGGTAAGCGCAACATTTTGGCTATAGTCTCGGGTTTGGAAGCCATCAAAAGTACAGCAGCACGCCGACCGGAATCAGCAGCAAGCAGATATCACTTAACTTCACCGGAGTTGTCCAACGCGGGTCACAGTCAGTTTTAGGAGCCTCTAGCCGGTGCCTGATCGTTCGAGGCCATGACCATTAGCCGCAGAGCCTGTTGGTCGACTATCAAACCCCGCAATACCATAGCAAAATAAGAACGCGTACCTGACGACATCTCACTGTGATTGGACATGCTCGAAATAAACAGCTTGTTAAGCATAATGATCTACGCAGTCCAGCTTCCTCAAATTTATGCACACACGCCACGCCTGCATTCAACAAGGCGATCTTGACAGCAAGTGGCACCCCAGACCCGTGAAACATTCTGGCGTTTACACTTGACCTCACTACCCTCGTCCAGCACCGATTGGTCGACGTCTAATTTCGCTTTGAATGAAGGGTCCTGCCTAATTCGTGCGCAACGTGGAGAGACACGCAACCCATTCACATGTTGCACAAAGCCATGTGCACAACCTTGAAAGCGCTGCGGCGCGAAAGCGCGGGGTGGCGAGATCTTATGAGTGATGCGCGAGAGGTGAAGCCACATACCGTTGAGATGTTGGTCCATCTGATGCGACCGAGTAACACCTGCAGACGCCCTGGCCTGTCTCTTGCAGAAATTTGCAGTGCACCTAAGCACGATCTGCCGCGGCCCGTTGCGTACGAGGTGGCCCTTGGCTGGCGACCAGCGTTCACAAATTCACCGCTGAAGCGCTCGCAAAGAGGTTATTTGCATGCGGCCACTCAGAGCCTATAGAAGACTCTACGAGGAAGATGCGAAACGTTTGTTCTGTTTCAGGCGTGGTCTCGCTTGGCTGGTTGTGGCTGCTGCACCAACCAAACCCCTGTCGCGTCAGGTACGGGATCGCCAACCTCAGCACCCTCACCGTCACTGACTGGACCACGACAGCCTGCTGTTTCACACGCGGAGGTGAAGTCTAAACAGAAATTCTTGTGGTCCCTGCTAGCAACAACCCTTGGACAATTTTGGGCGTGGCGCGAGGTCACACACGGTCGCATTCCTAGCTCTGCCTCCGAAGCCCCTTACGGGCAAAGCATGCGGCTCGCCAACATGGCCACCGGGCCTCCGCATCATGAGGTGGAAGACAGTGACGAGGAGGCATTCACATCAGAGACAGTGCAAGACTATCATGAAGAGGCGACGATAGAGCGCTGGTATCACAGCGCAGAGGCAGGTATAAAGTGGGCATTATCGGCTGGGCACAACGAGTCGAGCATCGCAGAGCGAAGAGGTCGACCCGCCTATTCGAAACTTGAAACAAGGAGCTCTGCCGAACTTGATTGGCAAGACCCCAACGTTACTATTGTAAGTCCCTACCGTCAATGCTGGGTACTTATACAATGTCGCTTTCCCACCTTCTTCACCTCTCCACGCAGGCGCATTGTCAGCTCGCAGCATTGTGTTGCTTCCACTTCCATTCTTGTAGTTCTTCATCATTCTTTTATTGAAGAACCTTGTTCACATATTCTTCCTTTCTATCACACCCGTTGCTGCGCAACTTTTCCACATACTCATACCCACCTTCTCTCCATTCCTGAGCCAACCTCAGAACACTGCCACACGTCTCTTGCAGGTCAACTGACGACAAAATATCATAGCCTTTGCGCTCAATTCGATCTTTCCGACTACCAAAAAACAAAACTCACATAGCCATCATGGTGGCTTTCAGCGTTAGTGCGCTGCTTTTGGCGCTGCGCGTCTTTAGTGCCGCCGCTCCCTCCACAGCTGCTCCTGTCGCGGCCCCAGCACCACAAGCATCGCAGGTCGCTGCTTCCGGGTACTGGTTTGCCGATATCAAGCGTCAGGGTGTGGCTCCCTACAACGCCAACAAGGATGCCTACAAGGTTTTCCGTAACGTCAAGGATTACGGTGCCAAGGGTGATGGCACCACCGATGATACAGAGGCTATCAACAAGGCTGTCTCCGACGGTGACCGCTGCGGCAAGGGCTGTGACTCTTCTACCACTACACCGGCTATCGTCTACTTCCCTGCCGGTACTTACGCGGTTTCAGCTCCTCTGATTCAATACTACTACACCCAGTTCGTTGGCGATATCAACAACCTCCCAACCCTCAAAGCCACAGCTGCCTTCGAAGGCATGGCTGTGATCGATGCCGACCCCTACGAAAACGACGGTTCCAACTGGTTCACAAACCAGAACAACTTCTATCGTCAAGTCCGTAACTTCATTATCGACATTTCAGCGGCCAAGGCCACGGCTGGTATCCACTGGCAAGTCTCCCAGGCCACCTCGCTCCAGAACATCGTCTTCGAGATGGCCAAGGGCGAGGCTGGTGCCAACCAAAAGGGTATTTTCCAGGACAACGGCTCCGGTGGTTTCATGACCGACCTTGTGTTCAACGGTGGTGGCATTGGTGCTTTCCTCGGCTCGCAGCAGTTTACCTCTCGCAACATGACCTTCAACGACTGCGGCACTGCCATCTACATGAACTGGAACTGGCTCTGGACCATGAAGAGCATCTTCATCAACAACTGCAAGGTTGGTCTCGACATGGCCAATAGCCCCTCAAACCAGACCGTCGGCTCTGTTCTCATGCTTGACAGCAAGCTTGTCAACACTCCCGTTGGTGTCAACACTTCCTTCACCCAGGACAGCATCCCCACCACTGGCGGTACCCTCATTATCGAGAATGTCGACTTCACTGGTTCAGAGTCAGCCGTCGTTGGCGCTTCTGGCAACGTTATTGTCAAGGGTGGCAGCAAGGTCGAGGCCTGGGCCCAGGGTAACGCTATGGCTGCTGGCTCCGCTCAAGGTCGTGTCCAGGGTGACATCAACAACGGTCCCGAGCGCCCTCAGGTCCTCATGGGCGATAACGGCTGGTTCGAGCGCAGCAAGCCGCAGTACGGCGATGTCGATGTCTCCAAGTTTGTCAGCCTCAAGTCCAAGGGCGCCAAGGGTGACGGTTCCACTGACGACACTGCCGCTATCCAGGCTGCCATTGACGGCCTCCAGGACGGCGAGATCCTTTATGTTGACCACGGTGCTTATGTCATCACTAAGACTGTTGTCATTCCCGCCGAGAAGAACGTCAAGATTCAGGGTGAAGTCTACCCCATGTTCTTCATCTCTGGTGAGTTCTTCGGCAACATGGACGACCCCAAGCCCGGTTTCCAGGTCGGCGCCAAGTCTGGTGACAAGGGTACTTTCGAGATGAACGACGCTATCATCGGTACCCAGGGCCCCGCTCCCGGTGGTATCCTGATGGAGTGGAACATCAACGCCGAAGCTGGCAAGGCTGGTCTCTGGGATGTCCACTTCCGTGTCGGTGGCTACGAAGGCACCAAACTTCAATCTTCCAACTGCGCCAAGAACCCCAATGCCACTCACGATGCCAACCCTGCCTGCATCGGTTCTTTCATGCAGCTCCACATCACTAAGCAGTCTAACGGATACTTCGAGAATGTCTGGCTATGGACTGCTGACCACGAGCTCGACCAGGCCGACCACGGTCAGATCGACATCTACAACGGTCGCGGCATGATCGTCGAGTCTCAGGGTCCTGTTTGGCTTGTCGGCACTGCTTCCGAGCACTCCCAGTTGTCTCAGTACCACTTCCAGGGCGCAAAGGACATCTGGTACGGCGCCATCCAGACCGAGACACCCTACTACCAGCCCAACCCCAAGGCCAACGTACCCTTCACCAAGAACGACAAGTACTTCGACCCCGACTTCTCAGAGGGTTCCACGTCCGCCTGGGCTGTTCGCGTCATCGACAGCTCCAGCATCTGGAACTACGGCGCAGGCACCTACTCGTTCTTCAGCAACTACGACCAGGTCTGCGTCTCGGGCCAGAACTGCCAGGAGCACATCAACGAGATCACAAACTCTACCAACGTCAACTGGTTCGGTCTGTCGTCCAAGGCGTCCGTTAACATGATCACTTCCAACGGCAAGGGTCTCGTCAAGGACGCCGATAACCGCAGCAACTTCTGCTCTACCCTCGCCATCTTCGCGCAGCCGTAGACTGTTTTTGGTGGTGATGGCGGTACTGTTTGAGTAGTCGTTTTGACTTCGTTCCCATTATAACGGGCCTTCTTTGAGCATAGATATCTTGGTCTGTGTACTTTTACCACTCGCTGAGAGCGATAGATTGGTGCGGTTGCGATGGATAGCTGAGCATATCTTATACCCTGGGCTGGAGTTTGATTTTATAGTGTACTTGGAGGATCTGAATTGATCTGAGTTCTGGATATTTCGCTCTTTGGTGATCTTGTGGTGATTTGTGGTGGTGAAGAGGTTTTAATGGTTCTCACTCTAACAATGATGTCCGGAGGGCTTTGACAGGATCGAAGACTTCTTGGATGGTTCAGAATACTTCCAACTCTCTGAGTGACCATTGCCTTACGACTTTCCTGCAAAGGCGCTCTCGCTCGAGAGAACAGGAAGTTCTACGCGAAGCCGTGCGCGCGAAAAACTTCCCCACTAAAGCTCTCAACTTGCGCTCTTCAGAATATATGCAAACACACACCAACCCTCACAACTCACTTCCTACACTACCAAACATGTCGGACGACCGCGAAAACGACATGCGACCCGCAAAGCGCGCACGTCTCGACGAAAGCGACGCCCACACACCCTCCGCTACTGCATCATCACAGGCCGCACCTGGCTCGGCATTGAACGCGCCATCGCAAATTGAGACCGATTACGACCGTGAAGTGCGCGCAGGGATCACAGAGTACATATGCCCGGACAACCTGGGCTTCACGGGCACATTGAAGCAGAGGTACACCGACTTCTTGGTCAACGAGATTGGGCTTGATGGGCAGGTGCTGCATTTGAAGAGCACACAGGTCGAGAAGAAGCAAAAACAACCAAGGAAGGAGGAGGATGCGAAGGTCGAAGCGCCGGCTGAGGTGAAGGAGGAGAAGATTGAGATTGTGGAGGAGAACGGTGGAGCTGCTACACCCGTTGCGCCCAAGGAAGAGAAGCCAGTGGAAGCTCAACACCCTGCTAAGGCTGCGGAGACAAATGACGGGGAGGAGACCTTTGCGATTGCTAGTGCGCCGAAGAAAGAGACAAAAGAAGAAGTATGCACAAGTCTTAGAAGAATCATTGCGCTGAATGCTGACACCGTGTAGCAGCTATCTGAAGAGGATACGAAATTACTCCACTCCATCTTCGGCGAAGACACAACGAACCAGATCCTAGCACTCGTGCAAAGCATACGGAACCGCGAACAAGCGAAAGCAAGAACCTTCAAGGCCGTCACATCACCACCCATACTCGACAAAGAAGTCCGCACCAACGCACACAAATCGCTTCGTCGCATATTCCCAAACCTGCTCGAGACATCCATGGAGCACGACCAGTCGATCAGGATCAAGGCCAACCCTCCCGCTGAGCGTAAAAGCAAAGGCGGAAGGGGAGACAGGGCAAACGGAGATCAGGGCAAGCACAGAGGTGGCCAGCTGGTCTGGGAAGAGCTTGGTGGAGAGTACTTGCACTTCTCTCTGTACAAGGAGAACAAGGACACGATGGAGGTTGTTGGCTTCCTCGGCAGCAAGCTCAACAGCGGCGCGAAAGCGTTTGCATTTGCAGGCACAAAGGATAGGCGTGCGTGCACCGTCCAGCGTCTTTGTGTCAAGCGTCAAACTGCTGAGCGCATAGCCGGCTTCAACCGCGCGCTATTCAATGCTGCAGTCGGAGACTTCGAGTACCGCCAGAATGATCTGAAGCTGGGCGACTTGATGGGCAACGAGTTTACCATTACGCTCCGAGATTGCAAGTTCCAGAACGAGGAGGGTATGAATGCGGTGCAAAGACAGGTGTTTGCCAATGAAGTGGTAGGAAAGGCCATCAAGGACTTTTCTGAGAAAGGGTTTATCAACTACTATGGCCTCCAGCGCTTTGGATCCTTCGCAGCTAGCACAGATCAAGTCGGCCGCAAGATGCTGCAGGACGACCTGAAGGGTGCTGTCGAGGATCTCCTGAACTACAGCGAGGTAGCACTTGCAGCAGCAGAAGGCACCAACGACTCAAACGTGCTTGTCTCCCAAGACGACCGTAACCGCGCCAAAGCACTCCACGTCTGGCGCACCGAAGGCAAAGGTCCTGCGGCTCTGGAACTGCTCCCGCGCAAGTTCACTGCTGAACGAAACATTATCCAGCACCTTGGCTCCCGCAACAGCAAGTCCGGACGCCACGACCGCAAGACAGATTGGCAAGGTGCCTTGATGACCATCCCCCGTACTCTGCGTCTCATGTACGTCCACGCCTACCAATCGCTCGTATGGAACGCCGTAGCAGGTAAGCGCTGGGCAACCCACGGCGACAAAGTAGTAGAAGGCGACCTCGTCCTTATCAACGAACATGCCGACAAGAAAGCCAACACCTCATCCGCTGACAACGGCGTCATCGACCAAGACGGCGAATTCATCATCAACCCCTCCGGCACCGAGAACGCAAACGCCGCAACCGAAGACTTCGAGCGCGCTCGCGCACTCACCAAGACCGAAGCCGAAAGCGGACAATACACCGTATACGACATCGTGCTGCCTCAGCCGGGCTTCGACGTCGAGTACCCCAAGAACGCCATCGGCGACTTCTACAAAGAATTCATGGGCAGCGAGCGTGGTGGCGGTCTTGACCCGCACAACATGCGCCGGTCGTGGCGTGAAGTCAGTTTGAGCGGTGGATACCGAAAGTTCCTCGCGAGACCGCTCAGTCCGCTGGGGTTCGAGGTCCACGCGTACACGAAGGCGGATCAGCAGTTTGTCGAGACGGATCTGGATATTATTAAGAAGGCAAGGGGGGATGTGAAGAAAGAGGGAGAGCGGGAGAGGGGTGATGTTCAGATGCAGGATAGCGAAAAGGAGGAGGATAAGAAGATTGCGGTCGTGATTAAGCTGCAGTTGGGTAGTAGTCAGTATGCTACTATGGCGCTGAGGGAGCTGATGAAGGCTGGTGGGGTGCAGGCGTTTAAGCCGGAGTTTATGGGGGGTCGCTAGTCGGGCTGAGAACTGGGTACGGGCCACGCAAATGGGCTTTGTCTCTGAGTGTTCTGTCGCTCGCCTTGAGCCCTGTGCGACCAGCTAAGACACGACATACGGTCCTGAATCCTCGAGTAGCGAAAGAGGGTGGGATGTTCACTGGCGACGATGTCCCGACTGTGTTCATACTGGAGGACGGTCGCTGCGGTGTCGGGATGTATGTGGATATTAGCATGGAGGCTGAAGCTATGTAAGATGCTAGGTACAATGAGCGTGGACGTATGCAGTGGATAACGGCATCTGACATGGGGCTTCCTACCGCTAGCTCGATAATCCAGAATAGCGTAGCAGTTCGCTTCATCACCCCACCTTCTTCTCTTGTACACCTCTAGTGCGACAAAGATGATATATATCAATCCGTTGTGCAGCCATGCACTACACTGCACTCGATACGTCGAGAAACGAAATTAGGCTACTGCATATTGCGCCCTCTTCGAATCGACGAAGAAAGATCGTTTGTCACTTCAGTATCGTATCACTAAATGCCCGAGATCAGCTCTCCGATTATGAAGCCTTATCCTACGCGTGGGGTGATCCGGTGTTCGATCGCTCTATCGAACTGGAAGGAGCAAATTTTCCGATCACAGCGAACCTTCATCTGGCCCTACGAGCTCTTCGATATGCAGGTCGAAGTCGCATACTCTGGATTGACGCCATTTGCATCGACCAGCACAATATCAAAGAACGATCCCATCAAGTCTCAAGAATGAACGACATCTACTCCCGAGCTTCGAACGTGGTCGTATGGCTCGGTGAGCCTCGGACGGACGCTGCTTTCGCTTTCGATTTTCTTACTGAATTTGGGCACCTCAGCACCGAGCATCCACCGCCGCCTCAAAAGGAGCGCAATACCGAACAAACGGCCATGTCGGTGCGGTCTTTCATGACTAGATCGTGGTGGACTCGAATATGGACCGCTCAGGAATGGATCCTTGCTGCATCCTCGACTTTTCAGAGCGGCCAGTACTTGCTCAAGGGAGAGGTGCTGCTTCGTTGTCTGGATCACTGTCGTCGACACGTGAAGAGTACTGGCTGTTGCCACATGCAGTTGAAATCAGACTTTCTCTTCAATCTAGCAGATTCGCTCCAGCCTATGTTTGCTCTGGACTCGGTAAGGCAGTCCTATGCTGAAGAGGACTTCTCATATAGTCTCGGCTTCCTTAGAATGCGTCAAGCAGCCGATGCTCGCGACAAAGTCTACGGTGTGTTGGCTTTGGCAGCAAACCAGTACGCTGGTTTACTACGTGCCGATTACGATCTTCCTGTAGAAGAAGTATATGAGCAGCTGACAGTAGCGCTCATCAAACGCACGGGGCGTCTTGATATCTTCAGCCACATCGCCCCCAACCAGCCGCGAAACCTTGACGTGCCATCGTGGGTTCCTGACTGGACTATAGAGTTGGGTAAAGAGTACAGTAGTGACTGGACGGAGCGATTCCGAAACCGCCACAAGTACAACGCCTGTCTCAATCAAGTCGCTGACTTCAGAGTGGCGCCTAGAATCCTCCACGTAAGAGGAGTGCTGGTCGATACTATTACCACGATGACAACAAGACGCCTCGGCTCGTATCGCAAGACTAGATCGTACTGCAACGAGCTTCTAGACGAGATGATCGAAATCGCCAAGCCCATTGAAGAAGAACACTACCTTAGTCAGCGTCAGACAAGAAAAGAAGCCTTCTGGCTCACCATGTGCGGCGGCCTAGAAAACTCCCCAGACCGAGCAAGCCCCATCAGCGAGCGTCGCCTCACCCACTTCCAAATCTTCCAGAGCTGGGAAGCCTGGTTCCGCGGACCGCGGACATCTTACCAGACCTCGGATCTCCAGCTTCGCAGCATCACGGAGAGCATTTCTTCGGTGAGCAAGGGCAGAACCTTCATTGCTACAGAGAAAGGCCGCATGGGCTGGGCCCCTAAGAATAGTGTGCTGGGCGATGTGGTGGCTGTTTTGACCGGGGGCCGCATGCCGATTGTGCTTAGACCGCATGGGGGGTACTACGCTGTAGTGGGTGATGCTTACTTGCATGGTATTATGGATGGCGAGGCAATGGGCGAGGCATGCAACCTTGGGTACGTGGAATTTCACTAGGAGCCTGACGCCGGTGCTGTAGAAGTGTCTGGATACAAGTGCGTGCTGTCTTGGTTTTGGGAGGTGCTTGGAGTAGCTTTACAGAATCGATACAAGCTTGTAATCGTTTGGAAGACTGAGAATACTTTTGCCTATCTGAAGTCCTTGCGAACGTTCCGCTGACAACCTCCGGACACTGCTACAAGGGCAAGGTTGGGATGGCACGTGCAACCTGCTCTCCGATTTGGGGGAAGCACGAACAGATGCTGTCGAGACATAACGGCCAAGCTGGTAAGACGAAGAGATGTCCAAGACTGTTTGTTTGTTCTGTATGCAACTGGACAATCGGTCCATTGTATTCACGCCTCAGAAACCGCTCGACTCACAGATTTCTCACCGGTATATTTCTCTCCAAATACCCATACCAGCTCGGCAACGTCCTCTTCAGTAGCCCCTCAGTACCAAGCTGCAAATCCTCAACCGCACTCGCCCACTTCAACAACGCGCCCTCGCTCCATGCAGTACCCATGAACGCCAGTCCAAACGGCATACCAGTGCTTGAATGCACGCCCGCCGGGATCGTAATCACGGGATACCCAGCCTGCGCCGCTAGCTGATACGTCTGCCCCACATCCGGCGGAACCAGCAGCGCGTCAACAGGCCGTCCGCTGTTCGCAAGTGCGGCGTCGATGCCGTCTTCGCGTGTGATCCGTTGCGTGAACGCGAGGGCTTGGTAGTACGTCTCGTCCATGACACCTTTTGTATCCAGCGAAGCGAGGAAGCCGTCCTGGCCGGAGTAGAAGGCTGGGATGCCGCGGGGCCAGGGGTATCCGCCCTCTGTGCCGTCGTTTGCGTAGTTGTAGGCTACGATGTCTTCCAGGGAACGGATTTCTGTGTTTTCGAGCTCGGAGAGGTAGGTTTTGATGTTATTGTAGAAGTCGACTTTGATGACTGTGTACTCGGATTCGTTGGGGTGTCCACGCGTTGTGCCAAAGTCCCAGTTCCAGCCATTGGGTGATATGGTTTGCGCTCGACTGGGTATTTCGGTGTTGTTAATGACTGTGGCTCCTGCAGCTTCGATTGCGGAGATGATGGTTAGGAGCTGGGTTTGTTGTTCTTCATCGGCATAGACCCAGAAGCTCTCCCATGGTATGCCGAACGTAGCGTTTTGAAGCGCAGCCTTGTTGGTCAGATACTGCATGTACCCTCCAGAGGGAGTTTTCCCTTCTTGAGCAGAAGTGTAGTTGTCGCGCGGGTCGATTCCATATATCGCATCAAAGGCATATGCGGCGTCGCGGACTGTTCGGCCAAAGGTACCTACAGTATCCTGATGAATGCTCTCAGGTACGACACCAGCTCGCGATGTCAAGCCAACTGTCGGTTTAATTCCTACCAGTGCATTTCTCTCCGCAGGATTAATGACACTACCGTCGGTCTCTGTGCCCAACGCGAACGGGACGATGTTCGCTGCCACAGCTGCTGCACTACCCGAGCTACTTCCACCAGGGTTCAATGTGAGATTGTACGGGCTTCTCGCTTGACCTCCTCTTGGCGAGTAGCCCTCAGAGTAGTTGTTCGATCGCATGTCGGCCCACTCTGACAAAGTTGCTTTGCCCATCAGAAGTGCACCAGCCTGTCGCAGCTTTGCAACCACATGGGCGTCTCTTGGCACAACGTTTCCTAGCAGCATCCAGCTTCCTGCTGTTGTCTCCATCTGATCTTTCGTTGCGATGTTGTCTTTGACGACAAAAGGGATGCCGTGCAGCGGTCCGCGTACATGGCCAGCCGTTCGCTCGGTATCCAGCGCAACAGCGATGTCCTCTGCGTCCGGATTCAGTTCGATGATGGATTTCGTGTACTCGTCCACTTGTTGAACTCGCCGCAGATAACAACGCAGCAGCTGCGCAGAAGTGAGCGTCCCGTTGCGCATATGGCCTGATAGTTGGTCTATAGTCGCTTCCTCCAGCGTGATGCCCTGGCACTTGGGCATGGGAAACAAGGCTGGGGTGCCTGCAGCATCTTGAGGTGGGTAATAGTACGGGTATGGTTGTTGAAGTGGATCGACATTCAAGATGCTCGACGCGTTTTGGAGGGCGCCAATGCCTGAGACAGAGCTGAAGGCAACGAAGGTAGCGATCCCGCGATGCATGGCGGTGAACAAGCTGGGCAATAGGGAAAACAGCAAGAGGGCAATGGCGACTGTACTTGTACCTGCATGCCTATGTGCAACTCACTGCCCGATTGGACCGCGGAGGCTGAACTATTTACCCCACTTTGCGGCAGGCCTGATAAATGGCGATAAGCGGCCTCTTGAAGAATTAAATGTAGACCTTCTTTTGTCGGACATACCTGAGATGCCCTAGCAGCAATCTCGCTGATCATTGATAGTGGACGTAGGTGCAAGTCTGCCAGCGAAGTGATCTCTTCGGAAAAGAAAAGTGGGCCACGTTCGCGCCAGCCCCCTGCGCCTGCAACATCATCGCAACAACATCATCGTTGTTCGTTCCTTCGCGCTTGCCAAACATACGTCACTATGTCTGCGCGAAGGTTTCATCCCAAGTCCAGAACCGGCTGCGCCAACTGCAAACAAAGGAAGATCAAGGTACGTCCGCCGCTTCTTAACAACTTCAATAGATGCTGACGAACCAAAGTAGTGCGACGAAGCACGAGGCGGCTGCCAGAATTGTCGGGAACGCAGGTACTCATGCAACCTTAGTGGCTCCATGTCAACGTCAACGCACTCGCCTAATGTCACTCACGTTGGTGTTGTGGCTCGAAAACCTGGCTTTCTCCTGAAATCATTATCAGAACCACGCTTCACGAGTGAAATCCTCACGCAAGGGACACTGGATCAAACTTCCGGGCTTGTGCGTCCTCACGCCGCCAGGCTTCTTCAACATTTCGAAGTCAACACGGTCACGTCTATGGGATACGGCCCAGCACCCCAGCATGCATGGTGTAGAGCCTTGCCGGCCTTGATGCCCAAGCACAACTTCGTGATTCACGGGGTCCTTGCCGTAACAGCTCTTCATTTGTCGACAACTTCACACTGCGCAGAAGAAAGAGACAGGCATCGGAATATGGCAGCAGCAGAGCTGAACACTGGCTTGGTGCAATACATGGCCGAGTTACGAAGAGTTACGAGCAACAATACCGAAGCTTTGTTCGCTTTCTCGACTGCGATATCGTTGTTTGCTTCCTTCCAAGCTACGAACGAGTGTCAGAGCCTTCTTAGTCTGCTGCATACGCAACATCCTACCGCTTTATTAGTGCAGTCGACAATTTTGAAGGTAGTGCAGACCACGTGTCGCGGTATGCGAATGCTACGTGGAGCTCAAGTGATCTTGGTGCCTGGCTGGGCCAAACTTCGAGATGGTCCACTGCGTCCGGTAGTCCAGCGCGAGGCATGGTCGTCAGCCTCCCCGATCGCAGCATCACGTCTCAGCGAAGACAGACAATTGAAAGACTTGGAGTCGATGTGGTCAAATCAACATCGAGACTACGAAGACTATTTTGATACACTTCGGCAGACATGGCAAAGCCTCCGCGGATCGTGTGCACTTGTCTGGAAACTGATCGATACGGCTCCTTCCAGACCTCTATCCACTGATCCATATTTCGATTGGACATCAATATTCCATTGGCCTGTGCAGTGCTCACTAGCATACATGTGTCTACTTGAGCAACAGTGCATTGAAGCTTGGGCACTTCTGGCGCACTATGCGATCTTACAAGCAGAAGTGAAAGGATTATGGTGGCTTGAGGGTTCCGCTGCCAACATAGTGACAACGGCAGCACTGGTGATTGGTGCTAACAATTGGGAGTGGATCGCCTGGCCGGCCGCTGCTGTCAGCGTTGATTTGGAAAGCTTGCGACCATTCGCTCTTCCTCGTTTGAAGATCTGTCCGTAAGTTCTGGATGTGTAAAGGAATGACTCCTTCGCCAATGGATATGCGTCGAGCATATTGGAGCCTAAAGACTCCACCCAGTCGAGTGCACTTTAGATCTTGCTTCCCATCAACGCCCATACGCCTTTCGCAACACGCTACGCCTGAGCGTAACGATCAAGAGCATTCGTAACGACTGGAACCCTGTTCTGGTCACAGAGCTGTCCTCCAAAACCACGAGCATCATACAGTCGTTAAAGACTATCCTCGGAACGCGTTCGGCTTTTCCACTGATCGAAGGGAAAGTCCTGACGTGTTGACTCAAGGGGCGACTCTCATCGTCCGCCGAGATTTTCCTCAGCTATACGTGGTATTACTCGCGCTACATCAAGTCAGCCTACTGCCCGCGAACGCGGTGCCATTTTCAACGTACTTCACACTCTGCCCTTCATGCGGCACATTGACTCGACTCGAGGAATCGTACTGCTGCCTCCTCGGGTAATAATTTGGAAGCTTGCCCCACGTCCTGTCTCTGACCTCCCTCATGTACCGGTCTTGCTCCACAGAGCGATGCATATAGCCTGTGTCCTTGTCCTCGTCGCCGCCCCAGAAGCGCAGCACCGCGAAGCCGCAGACAACGAGGGCGCCGGCGCCGAGGATGACAAGGAAGATGATGAGGGCCGGGGCGATCTGGAAACCCATGTTGTCTCTCTTGCCGAGATACATGGCTGTAGCGGCGTGACTGTTATCACTTCAAGTAATAGTATCGGGTTGATAGAAGCTGGTTGTCGCAGCAGTAAAACGGTGGCGAAAGAAAACTTAAAGTCGCAAAACGCCCTTCCCACTCCAGGCGGCTGACGACTGTATAAATGTGCGGGGGTCCCGGAAGCCGTGGACTTCACCTCTCGAGGCGCAGTAAGCCTCGGGCTTACGGTTATACGAAGCGGCTTGCTGGCTGCCTTGAATTCGATACTCGATAGACCAAACAGGTAAAAGAGATCAGAAAGAACAACTATAACTCGGCAACCCCAGCAACTGGCTTGCTGCAAACATGCACACAAACTCCCCGTTGTGAATTACCCTGCATCTTGCCCGGGCCCTCCGGAACCCTGCAACTCACATGCCGACTGTTTTCTGACGTTCTCGTGCAACGTACCCTCACCCCACCACCTTCACTAGCATTGCACGGCCCCATTGGTTAGCTTGCGCACAAACGAGAACGATCCAAGATCACCCACCCCCAATTGGACAGGTTGCACGTGAAGGAGAACGATACAAGATCGCCCGAGCCCGCTTTTTCCCCCAACACAACAGAGCATTCCTTAGTGCCAGTTACGCGTAACGCATCTCTTTGAAGGACGTGGTCGTGTCTTGTTCGCTGCGGATAGTCCGGCGTGGCTGTGCTAGTAACGGAACGAACGCGCGGACATGCGAGAACGAGAGCTTGATGTCTGGGCTGGACCTCTGTTTGTTCTACGCTCTTGCAGGCTTCAGGACTTGGAGGCATCGCTTTGTTTGGCGTTTGTACGCCAACCGCTTACTGTGTCATAGCCGCAATGGAAACAACCCACCCTCTCCGGCTGTGCAGTGTCTTATACGAAAGAGCTGGTATTTGGTCTTGCACCGAGTAGGCCTAGTTCAGTAGAGCGTTCGGTGCAACACCAAATACGCTCCTCCATGCTTCATGAGAATAGCCTCGTTTATTGGCGCTCAATTGCTGACAATACTGCTGCTTTGAATGAGAAAGGGCTAAACGCAGTCTTGCGCACGCATTATCAGTCTTCCCCGGAACGTCATCAGCCAAACTAACCCATGCCGCCTTCTATTAATCGTCTCTTGACAGCAAGCCTCTCAAAACAGTTGGCGGCTTCTCGTGTGGCTACTCGTCGAGCCATCAGACATACTGCATTCAGACGGCCTCCGAATTACCACTTGGTAACACACAGCACACGGCTGACCAAGCTACCCAAGACTGTCTCTTAGTGGTGTATCTGCCCTTAGATGAATTTCTTGATTTCTCGCTGCCGCAAATTGATCGACGCACTAAGGACACGTAGGACGGGCCGAGTAGCTTGTCAGATACGCCTGGATGCGGTACACGTAACGCTGCTCAGTGCGATTTTTGCCGTCTTCTTGTGTCATGTAACCAGATTGCTCTTGCGTCTGTATCACTTTTCACGCAAACTGGCGTAGGAGATGACGAATCCTGAAGCGCTATCGAGTCCTCGTTTGTGTGAACGTAGAACCAAGCAGTTCATGTCGCTCTTCTAAGATCAGCGTAGAGACCCCTGCCTACCTCCTCTTCGTATACGAAACGAGTATCTGGACTCATAGGATCGTTGAAGGCGGTTAGCGGCAGTTGCGTTGCTGCGCAGAGTGTGTTGATCAGCTCGGGCTGCAACTCATTGATCTTGGCGAGGAGTAAGGGGACGAATTTAGTCGCTCCACCAGGGAGTTTTGTCAATAGGGCCACGACTTGGGTCAGGTAGTCGACCGGGCTTAGTTCCGTCTGAGAGGTCGACATAGATACAAATGGAAGCACATCCGCGACAGCACATCCGATATCGAACACTTTTTCGGTCTGGCAGATCAGCTTAAAGGGACTATTACATGATTGATCTCGACTTACCATGCCCACTCCATGAACTTGCAGGCTCACGATCGGCAATTTGATTGCAAGGATGGCCAATTCGGTTGCGACGGCTATTGGGTATCTGAATGTCAGACAATCATAGTATGAATCTGTCGACAGGAAACCAAAACGTGGGAACAGTTCCCAAAGTTTGATTCGTAGCCAAAACTGGGAAACGCGCAGATTCGCCATCTCTTCATTGGATAGCTCAAGGGTGGCCGGTAGAGCCATCCGTACATCAGACTCAAGCTCGAGCAGCCATTCTTTGCTGCAGCCTTTGCTCGAACCATTCCACACTGCGAAGAATACCTCATCAAGTGGCTGAAAAACCGAGGCTAGCATTTGGAGCCCGGGTGCATGTGTGCTACTAAGCGAAGGACTAGACGGCGTGACTTGGAGCGTAATGGGTCGATTCCTCCGTACACCGTGAGACCTGTTTGCAGTCAGTAAAGTCTCTGCTTCAAAGGTTCACCCAAAGTACCTTTCTGAGATCAGAAGAACCCAAAATATGCAACTATGTGCCCTCTGGTCGTACCAACCCACTGCATCTACCTTCAGCATTGAAAATAGTGTCGTAGCTTCACGAAGATAGAACCATCCTTGTTGATAGTCGCCAAGCCCGGCATACGCCCCGTACAGGAAGAATGAGACGAGCATCGACCTGGGACCCGGATCAGTAATGCGCCCAATGTCCTGGGCCTGGACCGCGTCTCTCAGAACCTGCCGCCCTAAGTCAGCCCGAGCAGGAGCCTGCTGATCATGCGAGGTTTCCTCGAGAGCATTGCCAAAGTTCGCGACGTAAGCGCAGAAAGCCAGGATGAACTGGCGTGACGTAACCGAGGTCTCTGCCAGCCGTACTTCCGTGTTTAACGCATGGAGCGTGAGTATAGGAATAATCAAACGTATTCGATACACATATGCTCCTATGCAAGCTCGCACAAAGGATGTTTCTAGACTGTAGGGCGGTGTTTGTGGGGAGTGAGACGACTTGTTCGAAGCCGGCTCAGGTGATGCTGCTCCAGCATGGGGTCTTTGGCTTGCCCTCAGTTCATTAAGAACGATGGCTCTCGCTCCTTTGTTTCCTCCTTGTTTCCTTGGGGAGTCGTAGGCGCATGTCAAGGTAGCCGATATGCAGCCTAAGCAGGGTTGCTGCCCGTTGCATTTGATTTTCCGTCGCCGACAAGCATCGCATGCTTTAGGAATCACTCTCCTCGTGGGCGCCATACGTATTCTCAAGGTCTATTAGGACGACAGTGGTCCATCTCGTGGATGCTATGGGTGGAGGTGTTTAGAGAGCGCGTGATGTTTGTTGGGCGGGGAGTCGCGGACAAAACGCGTTCTTTGACCGTGCAGGCAAGCTTCATCAAAATTAAGCGACAAGCGATACGTGATACTGTAATTAAACACAAAAACCTTCGGAGTCAGGCTGTCGTAGACTGCGCACAGTCACTGGAACAGTGCTTGAGTAGGATGATCATCTCGTGTGATGCCCCGGGTGTTGAGGCGCGCTAGCGGCATTTCACTCCTTCCACTCAGGCTTTGCACCATCCTTCCCGCCAATCTCCTCGAGAGCGATGCCACGACCATAGGGGTCAACTTGCGTGCTTGCAAACTCCCTCGCGCTGACTTTACCTTCGAATAACGCGTCAAGCTCGGCATATGTTCTACCTTTCGGTTCTGGCAGCCTGAAATACACCCAAACAACGACGCAGCCACACGTACCAGCCCAGAAATACGCCGTCTTCGCGCCCCATGCCCATCCTCCACTGCCCAACTGGTAGTTGGTCAGGACATTGACAATGATGTTTGAAATATTGTACAGTGCCCGAGCCAGGTTGATGGTCTTTGACTTCAGCCTCGTCGATGGCATTTCGGCGACAATCGAGTAGGTGACCGGGCCGATGGTGAAGTCGTAAATAAAGACGAAAACGATGAGTACAGCGCCAATTGCCCAATTCGAAGCGTCGTTGCCAGCGAAAGAGCATGATCCAACAATGATCAGGAGCACGAACAATGCACAGGCTCCCGAGAAGTGGATCGTACGACGACCAAGCTTCTGCATGAGGAACCACGAGCCCATTGTACCGATCAGGCCCAGTGCGAGCGATATCATAGACATGTTGAACGATTGAACGGTAGGGAGGCCGGCTTGCTGCATGAAGTATGCACTAAGAAGCATCAGTCAAGTTACTTCTAGGTCGAGTTGGCAACTTACAAGTACCCCATGATGTTTGTACCACAAATGGTTTGGGCGATCCAAGCAAAGCACACGATCTCTGTTCGGCGGAGATCTGTACCTTTGAAAAGATCCCGCCACCTTGTGCCTTCCTTCATATTCTTCTCCATCTCGTTCGTATGCTCAATCATGGCAATAGTCGCATCGGGATTGAAGTTCGGATCACCCTTTGGCGAAGTGAGTCGGAGCAGCGCAGCGCGTGCGCCGGCTTTGTCGCCTCTGCGAACGTACCACCAAGGTGATTCTGGAGCTAGAGCTACACCGATAGCGATAGGTATCGGCCAAATCCATTGAATGGCGAATGGAATTCTATACGCCCATTGGTCTTCGCGCAAGACACAGCCTCGATTGACACCAGCTGCGATGAATTGACCCATGACCCAACACCTACGCGGTTGTCAGTATGTGGTTCCCGTCACGAGGAAGAGCACTAACATGTTGACAAAAGTTGTTAAGATTGGGCGCAATTGTACGGGTGCAACCTCAGAGGCATACTGAGTTGTCAACGTCTGGAACCTATTTCCCGTTAGAAGCGAAACTGTTTCCCCCCCTGGACCTACTTACATGCCCCATGGAATGCCACAGAAGACCTCGCCGATAACAAGAGTCTGTACGTTGGGAGCGAAGAACAGTATAAAGATGAAGCCTGTCATCGCCATCAAAGCACCTATCATGGTCTTGCGATACCCATAGCGCTCGCTCACGAAGCCGTTGATGAGCAGCCCAATCACCTCGCCGGCACGAGCACCGTTGGATCTGATTACAAGTATTAGTGACAATCGTGCAGTATCAGGGCCAGACTTACAGGGCGCTCTGCCAGCTTGGTTGAACAGCCCACTTGCCAGTCTTCTCGTTGAAGACGCCGTACTTCTGATTGAACATGGGACTCCCGTAAAGCGAACCAAGAAGGGCAAGATCGTAACCCTCCATGATCAGTGCACTCGAAAGAACAAATGACCATCCTACAGCTTTTGGATACAACCTGATGGCTTGGAATAGGCCCATTGACTTTTCGTCGTCTGCGGCATGTTGAGCTTCCTCGTTCGGAGCCACGAGGTGAGCCGCGATGGGCTGCTGAGCTTCTTTACCTGCCATCGTGACAGATTCGAAGATATTGAGAGTTGTAGAATACACGTCTGGGCTGTTTGTATATTTAAGGCATGGTGTGATTTATATGCCGACCTTGCATACAGGGATGATCATTGCCGTACTCAGCTCAAGATTGGGACGGTAAATCTGGGGTCAAGCTATCACTCCACAATTTTGTTCTGCAGTACCCCATGATTCACATTTGAAAATCGAAACTCCCGGGCCATACTCAAAGCATCAAAAGAAATGTTTTCACAGACTCTGGCAGGGGGTACTCGCAGGAACAAGCCAATAGAGTGGATCTTGAATTCCCACCTTCGTCGGAGCCGTGCTCGGAGCTGGATGGAGCCAAGTCGGAGAGAGCGGAGCCAAGTCGGAGCCACCTGTAGTGCGGCTATCTTTGAATCGTGCAGATGCTTGACGTACACCGAGCCAGCCACAGCACCCCTTACTATCCTCACGCAATTTGAAGCTCTTTGGTGGGGCATGGCTCGCCCTCCTGATCGCCCCATCTCCGGAGCTCAGCGACAACAGCATGACCACTTCACGACCACTTCACTCTCGTCCTCAAATTCCCACAATTCTTCCTCTAGCCATCCTTACTTGACACACCATTTATTACGAGATAAATTCTACATACGACAGCTCTCGAGTGGAAGCCGCTGAAGTTTACTTTCAGGAAACCTGACATCATGTCCCCTCATGCTGATCCGCTTTATCACAAGCGAGTCTGGTGGAAGGAGGCAACATTCTATCAAATCTATCCAGCCAGTTTCAGAGACAGCAATGGCGATGGTTGGGGTGATATCCCCGGCGTCCTAGAAAAAATCGAGTACATTGCAACATTAGGAGTGGATGTGGTCTGGCTGTCACCAATGTTCGACTCACCCCAGGTAGACATGGGCTACGATGTATCGAACTACGAGGACGTTTATGCACCTTATGGTACCGTTGAAGATGTCGAGGATCTGATTGCATCTTGCCACAAGCATGATATGAAGCTGATCCTGGATCTTGTTGTCAACCACACAAGTGACCAGCACGCCTGGTTCAAGGAGAGCAGATCTTCCAAAGACAACCCTAAAAGAGATTGGTACTTCTGGCAAACCGCACGCTACGATGACCAGGGAATTCGTAGACCTCCGACCAACTATCGCTCGTACTTTGCAGGCGGGACATGGACATGGGACGAGCACACACAGGAATATTACCTGCATCTGTACGACAAAAGCCAACCAGATCTCAATTGGGAAAACGAAGAATGCCGCAAAGCCATCTACGACTCAGCTATGCGGTTCTGGCTAGACAAAGGCATCGACGGCTTCCGCATCGACACAGTCAACAAATACTCCAAAGTGCTCCCCTTCGCCGATGCCCCCATCACCGACCCCACATCATTCACACAGTCCGCAGCAGAGAATTGGTGCAATGGGCCTCGCATCCACGAGTTTATCAGTGAAATGAAAACACAAGTCCTCAGCCACTATCGCACATACGACAACCTCCCCCTTGTCACCGTCGGCGAACTCTCCCTCTGCCCAAACCCTTCCGATGTGATACCCTACGTCTCAGCGCGCTCAAAAGAGCTCGACATGGTCTTCCAATTCGACATCACACATCTCGGTCAGGGCCCACCAGGCGGGACATCCAAGTATGACTTCGTCCCCTGGACACTGGCGGAGATGAAACGCATAGTCACCAAATGGCAGACTTTCATCGATGGCACCGACTCCTGGACGACCGTCTTCAACGAAAACCACGACAATGGGCGCTCCATCTCCCGCTTCGCAAACGACACACCTCAATGGCGCGTCCAAAGCGCCAAGATGCTTGCCCTCTGGCTCGCAGCCCAGAGCGGCACGCTATTCCTCTACCAGGGCCAGGAAATCGGCATGATCAACGCGCCGGCACATTGGGACCTGCAGACCGAATACAAAGACGTCGAGAGCCAGAACTACTGGGCCGAGGCCATGAGGTTGGACGGAAATGGAACGGATCCCGGGCGCAAGGAGCGGATTGCCCACGGCCTGAGGCTCATGGCGCGAGACCATGCCCGACTGCCCTTCCAGTGGGACGGCGGCGCGAACGCGGGCTTTTCCGAGGGCGAGCCGTGGATGCGTGTGCACGACGAGTATGCCGATATCAATGCTGCGGCTCAGGTGGCTGATCCGCAGAGCGTGCTAAATTTCTACAAGACACTGCTCAAGCTGAGGAAGGAGCATAAAGATGTCTTTGTGTATGGGCGATTCGACGTGCTAAATCCGCATAATGAGGAGACTTTCGTGTATCGCAAGCGATACGAGGAGAAGACAGCGGTAGTGGTGCTGAATTTCACGACGGAGGTACAGGGTCAGCCAGATCATGATGCGCAGGGTATGAAGATGCTCGTTAGCTCGTACGGAAAAGTAGCGGGCGAGGCATTGCAGCCGCTGGAGGGGAGAGTGTATGTGAACTACTAGTACACGTCATCTTGAAATTGATGGTGTGCTCCACAGTTTATAATCAGGCATTCTTCCGCAGTCAAGTCATGCCACAGTTCAAGCGTTCGACCCTGGGCCAAACCTACGCGTACGAATGATTCTAGTGACCATTACACAACACGCTGCCCCAAAGAAAGTACATCCAGATACTCCATAATGCTCCGCGCATGCCCTACTAACTATACGCACTTAACAAGTATACAAATCCGCGTGCGACAAAGTGCAATGTTGTCAATGGAAACAAGCCCATGTTGAAGCAAATAATAGCGAACGTAGAAGAGCTCGAACGCACGTTTTCACTCCGGGCAAGCTTCGTGAATGCGTCGAAGGCGTTGCATGATTCGAAGACCCACACTCGAATGTGAACAGTATCGAGATGTGTACACGTCTATTGAAATCTATCACGTCTACGGGGTATAAGAAAAGAAAAGAAGGAAAGCACCATTGAAGATGCAATGCCATGTCCAGAACGGGTCTCTAAGCGCCACCCCACCGAAAATCAACACCTTCTTCCGTTTACACAGTCTCCTTCTCTAGCGACTCGGCAGGCATACTCTCAATCGTCTCGCGCTGCCCATAACTCCCCGGGCCCTTGGCACCATCCGGAATCCAGAACCGTCGATCCACACGCGCAACGGCATACAACCCCACAACCACAATCTCCACCCCAAAGTTAACAACATAAAATGCCGCTTTGTGGTAGTACCCCGGCAGCGGGCGACTCAGTGGCACCGGCGGCATCCACAGCGTGCCAGCGCGATAACTTGCGCCAAAACAGACCAACACCGTGCCGGCAACCAGAACCGCTACTTTTCCCCTCTGACTCCCCACGCCGAACGCATCAGCACGCTGTGTCCGCGACATGGCGAAGCAGAACGCGAGGATGGGGAGCGGTAGGAACGATATAACGGCTAGGAAAGTAACGCCGTAGAGCTGCAGCGCACGATCGATAAACAGCGTCCTTGGTCGAAGTGTGTACACCGACTGCACCACGCTCACGATAGTAACGACAAGCGTGAGCGCCAAGACGGGCCAGAGGAGTTTCAGCGCTGTGGAAGGGATGCGGTGCCAGCCGATGTGTGGGTGTAGTGAGCGCACAACCCGCTGCGTCCAGAGCAGGTTGATGATGAATATAAGCAGCACGCCAGCAGCGGTGAAGATCTGTGCGGCGATGGCGAGGCGGATGTTTTGCGGGTGCATCAAGGAGGATAAGCGGAGAGAGCAGGTGACTATGCGGGACATGCAGAAGCCTCGTGTGCGTTAGTATGGAGTTGTGTTGGATACCGTTGATTATTGGGGATGGGCATACCGAATATCATAGCATTGAAGACGAACTTGTGGCCCCGACGACGGTTGAGCTGGAAGATGGTCATGTGGATAGCAGCGCCGCAGACGTAGAATGCGAGACAGAGTGAGGTGACGGGAATGTCAACAGATTTGTTGGGTGAGCCGCCCAGTGCCCAAAATCGGGGGCGATATGGTCCTGAAGTCATCTGCAGAAGGTCAGAATGTATTTGTAAAAATAATCGAGGATATTTACATTGTGTTCAGGAGTTTAAGTCTACCTTAAAGACTTGTGCAGTCCTGATTGGGTAGTCTCAGACTATGTTGAAGTTTCTGTGGAACGTAAATGGGACCCCATCGCAGCGCCAGGCTGAACATAAGTATTGCTTGCCATGTCGGGGCTCGCTTCCAAATCGCCAGGACGATTTTGGTCAAAGAGGAAGTTAGGACCAGAACTGGATGATCGGAAATTGAAAGACCCGTGTGGAGAGGGCTGGACTCTACGGGAGCGCCACGAGGCTGCGCAAGTCGGTGAATCGGCACCTCGGCGGCTTACCTGAACACCGAAGAGCGAGCCACGAGACTGCAAAGTCAGCACCAGCCTCGACGTAAGTGGCTGTCTAGTACCTGTTTTCGGCTTGTGCTCTCCAGTGTTGATTCTGTTGTGTTGGCGCTGCATACCTTGTGGGTGGGTCAGAGATAGAAAGCTGCGAACATGAACGATTGACAAGGCCGGGGACTCCGAACTTTTCCTGGTAACGTCTTCACAGCGGGAAAGAAGAGCACTCACGCTTGCAGCTAGAATTTCCCTGTACCGCAAGGGAAAGTATCGTGCAGTACATCAGGCATTGAAGTCTTGTTGCTCGTCCAAGTGTTTCGAAAACTGCTAACGCTTGTTTGCTTGAGTAGATACATCAGATCATGTAAGGAACAAAAGCCTTCTATTATTTCATGGGTATAACTGCTCTCATTAGTATTGCAACAATACCGCTTTTCGAGTTCAACTAACCAAGTTTGCGAGCCAGATGACCGCAGCAACGCTGCCCACTCTCCACAGCGTCTTCTTGTGACCGTCGCGCTGGTCATGGCGACGTGTTCCTTCACCCCCTCCAGCCTCGCTAGCCGCACGGTGCCATCCAGGAAGTTCCATCGTTTCTCCGTCCACATTCTCCCACTCCTGCCCCTGATCTGCGGCTGGAGCTTGACCATATAGAAGGCACGCTGTAGACACCTTCGTAGCCTCGTGCACCCTCCACGACAGCCATACGAAGGCTGGGGTCAAGATGACCAGATCGCGCCACTTGTCGCCCAGGAACGCACCGCTGCCATACCGAAACCCAACTCGAAGGAGCCCTTTGCTGTCGCCAGCAAGCCAAACGTGCTGTGAGAGAAGATACAATTCAAGCGATATTCGGCCGAGCCAAGCGAAGGGTGCACTATACCGCACTCGCAGAAAGCCAGTCGCATTGCGAAGGACCACAAAAGAGAGAGCAGGAAGCCAGGCAATATATGGCATCCACCGGTCGTAGTCGCTCTTGGTCTTGAGCTGCTGCGTCGCAATCCAGAAAGTCGGAATGGTGATGATGGCGAACGCAACAAGCAGGGTCCGGTGGAGAACGAAGTAGTGCTTCACAATGAAGCCAGCAGGGCCTGAGTGCTTTTTCGGCGTACGAAGCACCGAATGGACTTTGATATGCAGCGCTGAAATGATGACTGCAATAAAGGCGACGTATCTGTCCATACCAAGGTGGGTACGCAGTTCGTCTACGCTCACTTTTGCTCGGAAGGCGATACTGAAGAACGTAGCCAGCATCTCGAGGATGCCTCGAGCTTTAATGAACATCGTGACGAGCAGGGCCGCAAGCACGACCTTGATGGCCAACAGCTCAAAGTACTCGTTCCAACGCCGGTTGATCCTGAGCGTTAGATAAACGACGATGAACCAGAAGGTCACCAAGGGCGCGAAATAGTAAGAGATATACGGCCTGTCCAGCGCGAGCGCAAGAAGCACAGGAAGGGTATTGAGGCGAAGCACGACGCCGAGAACGCGCTGGTAAGAGAAGTCGTTCGTTCGTAGGAAGTACGTTGCATGACCGTAACCAGAGAGAAAAAGGTAGAGTGCAACAAATACACGGAACACCTTGTAAAAATCCATGATGTCAGACGCGCCAGTGTATGCGTACACGAGGATGTAGATCTGCATCCATCCCTTGAACTCATCTGACTGATCCCGTGGTAGAAACGGTGCCAACCGGACGGGCTTCTCGCACGAACGTGCCATACTCCTTCTGACAGGTAGCGAGACGCTTCGAATATTCACCAGACAGACCAGAACAGCCATGCCTAGCATGATCCGAAAGTCGACGTTGGCGAACTCTTTCGGGATCTTGTCGAAAACGTGGGTTCTATCGGCGATGAAGCAATACACCGCAGCAAGCAAGAAAACAGCAAGCATCTCAGATATGGAGTTCAAAGTGCCAACCTCTTGAAGTTTGCGGCAGTGACGAGCGAAAGATACCAGGACAAAAACGCACGACAAAACGAATGTCAATGTAAGTTGAATCCAGTTCACGGGCCTGTAGGCACTGCAGCAAGTCCTGGCGAACGGATAGCCATGTTTCTGCGCCGCCTTTGCGTTGCACCGATAGTTGAGCACAACGTCAGCCATCTGGGTTGCAATGCGATCAGTAACATGTAAACCGCTCTCGCCAACGGTCTCGGGCCACTTCGCCGTCATGTCCCGGTAGACCCAAGGCACGTTTAGCCCACGATTAGACCACAGCTGCAAATGGTCGTTCATAGCCCATACTTTGTTTTGCGAGATGGTGACTTCACGAGACGGACTGAGTCGATCGACCAAAGGGTCGGGGACCGGTGCGAAGAAGATCTGGTCGTCCACTCCGTCTTTTCCATGCGCTCGTATGTTGGCTGGGCTTGTGAGGCGGTCGTGGGTGGTAGACATGACTGCTGCGACACGGTCGACCACGCGGTTGAAGGTCGGCAGGTACTCGTCGCCCAAATGTCGAGCGTGCCACAGTCCTCCACCTATGAATAACAGCACCGACCTCCTCTTGCCGTCGCTGGGCAGCCTTACCTCGTCTCCGCCTCGCGGCTTGTTCCTCTCCATGTATGCCTTGAGCTCCCCGCTAAATGCAGTGCTATTTAGCAGTGGGTCCCATAAGAAAACTAGCCGTGCTCCGCCCCTCTCGAGATATAAGTTCTCATGCTTGTCAAGCTCTTGTTGCCGATCGGAGACCCATAAGCTGTCCAGCTTCTTCGCTGCAGCCCAGAAGACCTGCCGCACCGTTGTGTCGCCAACAAACAGCACCTGACCGTCATCGTTGCAGTCGGCGATGTCGGACGTCGTGTAATCGTGCAAGAGGCAGCCAGGCACTTGCCAGTTCTGGAAGGGTTTGCGTTCGGGACTGCGGTCGGGCGAGTCAAGCCATTGTCCCTGGTGGAGGAGTGCAGAGCATTTGTATAAATCGGCGGAATCTACGAGCAGGTGAGCTGTGAGGTAGAGTGAGCAGTTTGAATGTGTCATGTACCATGGACCAGTCGTCGATACACGTTTGCGCAAACGACAGCGAGCAGAAGTAGCGGCGCAACCCTGCCAAGCACCTGGAACAAGCTCGTAGGCCTCGCCAGCCTAAGTCGAAGCATTCTTATCGCTCATGTGACTTATATAGCATTAAACTCCCCCGCAGTGGTCTTGTGGAGGGCGGCGTGGTGTTGAAAGCGGTCGCGTGCCCTCCGCAGCAAGCAGCGCAGAAGACATATTAGGCGAAAGAGGCAGGGCGACGCTGCAGGGATACAGTGGATTAGCTATGCTGACCGCGTCTCCACTCGTGGATTGCCTTGTCTGTGGGCGTCACTTCCATATTGAAGTGCTGCCGCTTTCCGAGCCAAGGTGACGCGTGTGCGGGACGTGCTGCTGTGGAGCACCACACGAGGAGCATGACAGAGATAAGCGGGCCATCAGTGCAGCGATAAGAAGAGGCTGTAAGACACTACCTAGACAGATCTCGAGTTCCAGTGTGCAAAGGAGTGTAGATGGACAGAGGTACGCTGTACCTGAATCGTGTCAGGCATCATGCTGGAATACGAGCTTGCCGCCGGGCCGGCGCGGCACGTCAGAGCAAGAGCGAACGCCCTTGCATGTGCTAGCTCGTTCGTGTTTCAAGGCGAAGGTAACTGGTGAGGCTGAGTAGGTCTTCAAAACGCCCGAGATGACATTAAACTCCCATGCTACTCTATTCAAAATGTACGTCCGAAACACTGCATACACACATCCCTGCTCTCATATCCAACAACACACCATTCTACTCTCAGTCCATCCTACAACACGTACTTGAAGTACCTGTTCTCCTTGTCCGTCAGGTCCATGAACGCCAGCTTATCCCTCTCGTCTTCATCCACAGGCAGGTTCTCCCGTTTCTTGTTCTCTATCCTGAGCAACACATACAGCGCCACAGCTGCCACAATGGTGATACAATAGCAAATAATGAGCCCCGACCACAGCTCCGGGTAGTGCTGCGCCTTGGTCTGACTCTTGATGAGCTGCGGCCCAACGATGTTGCCCACACAGTACGCCACGAAAATAGCCGCCGCCATGGCGCTCTTCTTCGTTGCGCCAGCAACATTGCTCATGCCAACAACAATGGTCTGGCTAACAACGGCGCCGAACGTGCCGATGATCGAATACCCTGCTACAGGCGTAGCCGCGTGGTACGTCCATTTGCTTTTCCAGATCATGGCGCAGCCGGCGATGACGGGGAGACAGTTAACAATCAGGAGAATCAGGCGGATGTTGGGAATTTTGCTGGAGAGGTAGCCGCACAATAGGATCGTGACAAGACAGAGCGCTCCAAGAGGGAATTGCCAGAGGATGGATTCGAGGGTCGACCAGCCAAATGTACTGACAATCAGGGGACCAAAGCCGGACACAGCGCCGTTGACGGTGTAAGCAGATGCCATGAGGATGAATACAAGCCAGAGCTTGAGGTCCAGGAGTGCTTCACGGAATTGCGACATCTTGATCTTTTGGCACCGGACGCCAGTTTGGCCTTTGCGGAGACGCTCGACGGCCACCATGCGCTCCGCCGGCGTAAGAAACCATGCCGAGGCGGGCGAATTGGGGATGAAGAAGCACCAGATGCCGAATAGGAAGGTAAGACAACCAGCAAGGAGGTAGATATACTGCCATCTGCGGAGAGCGCCGCCGGTGATCTGAGCAAACCCGTAGTTGAGCGCACCGCCGATGATGGTAAACAGACCGGTTGAAGCGAACCACCTGCATGTCGATTAGCAGGGAGCGCTTCCTATGCTGTGCAGCGCAACATACCACGACTGTCTCAAAGCCTGCTCCTCCTGTGTGTAGTACCCACTAACAATACACATGAAGCCCGTTGGAATGATGCTCTCCACAAAACCAAGAAAGAACCTCTGAGCATACAAGCCTTGATGAGTGGTTACGGCAGCTGTGAGCATACAAATACCCGCCCAGACAACCACCACGGCACCAAGAATCCTGCCAATGTTGAATCTCTGCAGCGCAAAAGTCATGGGATACAGGCCAGCCAGCATACCGAAATAGAACATTGACGTTGCCCAGCTAAGTCGCTGGGTGCTAGTGGTAGGCGGCGTAGTGTGTGTGTTTACCACAGTCAGATTGAGGTCTTTCGTCATGCCGAACAAGACTGCAGAACCGAGGATGGCCTTGTCGTAGTAGACCAGACCGTAGCCTGGAGATGCACATCAATTTTGACTTCATGCACGCATGCAGGCCTAAACATACCGACTATCATAGCTGGTATCAAAAACCAGTCAATTTTTCGGAGCACCTTGGCCTCGACCGCAGGATCAATCTCTCGTGCGTGTTCGCCGACCAGTCCAATAGCAACATCTTTGTCCAGAGAGACAGAGCTGGTATGCGAGGCTGGAATGTAGCCATCATGAGTTGGCGAACCAGATTCATGCACGCTCTTCTCGTGATCGTGGACGACAGACATGACTGCTATTCCGAGTGGACTAAGCAACAATGGAGTAACCGAGTCTCGTAATATCAAGTCTTATGAAGTGTCTCTTCGCAAGCAAAAAGCCCTATGCTAGTCAGTAGCAGCCTCCAAACTGGGGCGCAAAGCATGAAGTCCTTTCGCAGGCGTTAACCTGATCAAGTTCCGACCGTATTTCTCAGAACACTGTCCTCGCTCTGCACTTCCGTCTGGGGTTGACGGAAGCGTAGAAGCAATGGACAGCGAACACCGGTCTCATGCGATCGCTTGTGAAATACCTTGATCAGGCTGTGGTCTGCTGTGTGACTGCATCTTGGCTATCGTGCCGTACTTTGGGTGTCTTGAGAGGACGGTGATTGATGGAGATGGACGATGGAAGAGTGATGAAAGATTCTTAGATGAGTCCTTCGCTCAAGATCGCGAGCGGGATGCCGCTCTTCGCTAGCGTTCATTGCCAGACGCCTCGAAGCACGAGACCGTCCCGCCTACGCAAACATCACCGGTTACTGGTGGGTTTGAGCGGGCAACGCATACACAGTTCCGTCGCTAACATTTTTGATTGGACGCCTTGGGCGCATGCTCGGTGTCTGAGAAGGTTGGGGTGGCCGGACCACGCGCTAGAGACCAGGATCGGTTAGCACGGATGATGTAATCCCCTCAGCCTCGAGAAAACTTCGTTGCGAGCTGTGTACCATCACCACTCGTTGATAACACAATATACCTAGTCAGCCCGTGCGAATCTGCTGCCATCATGATGAAAGATGGATCTGATGTTCGCAAAGAGGATGGCTTTTGTAAACCGGTCTCTTGCCTCGCTCGATCTGCTGCTGTATCTGCAGACCTTGAGCTGGATGCACTTTTGCTTCTTCATGAAGTGATTGTTGTACGAGACAAGAATAACACCGCGACGATCTTTGAGTGCGGAGCCGCCTGATCCATGTGTCGGACTTCGCAATTTATCCGTCGAGACATATTTACTGACCACCTTCGATTTCACGTTCATGCAGATACGTCGTGGATGCACAAGAATTGTGTGGACATAGGAATGCGTGTGTATTGACGAAATATCAGACAGTTTGTCGCTCTGTGGAAATCCTTTCGCGCCGTCTTGCCCCAAACTCCGTAACGAAACAGCTGCCATGAAAATCCCAACCCTCCGTCAATCGGTCAATTTCGAAAACCGACTGTGCAACAGCGTAGCAATGCTCGCTCGCTTCAAACGCCACCAGCCCGAACCAAAGTCGTAGCTTCAAGAGTGCGAACCCCATATGTACATTGCGTTGTCTCTCATACCCAGTTGAGAGGAGATATGCTAAGAGATGGGGTATAGTTAGATCCATGAAAACAGGAAACAATATAGGTGGAAAATACAGTGACGATGGTGCTCATCGTGGCCCTCCGCGGGGCGTTCGAGATGTTTGCGTGGAGCTTCGCACCCTAATTGTGGGCGGTCGAATATTTGGTGCAGCAGCGACAGCAGCATCGTAGCTAGGCAGAGGTCGTGCTGACTCTGGCTCCTCCTGCTGGTCCTGCAAAAGCGGTGCTTGCTCGCGTTCCTCCCAGTAGTCGCGCATGCGGCGGCCAGCCTCGAGGTTGGGTGACCCAACAGGGCTGGTGTATTCTGGTGGGAGCTCCCCGGGTTGTAAAAATCCAAGCCCACGAGCGGTCTCATGAGCTACGTCGTGCGCGTTACTGGCCTCTGCACTTGTTCCTTCGCCAATGTCTTCGTTCGAGTCCACCAAGCTGAATGCTGCCAGGGAGATGTCAGTGGGGCTGCGTTGAGGACCAGGGCTTGTGGGTTGATTACGTCCAAGACGCACTTGCTGGCTACTAGATCTTGCATGTCCATAACCCGCGGAGATGTAGTTGCCAGCCATGCCTTCCCTGATGCCGTCGCGACCAGAATCGAGGAGAATCGATCCTTGTTCGCTGCCATATGGTGGTGGTGGTGCCAAGCTGCCAGTCTGTGGGGCAAGACCCCATTTCTTTACGTTGGCCTCGATGAAGACAAAACCCATCTGTCCGAAGTTGACGTGTACTTGGCAAGGCCCTTGAGCGCCGACTGTAGGGAAAAAGTTCTGAGTCTTAAGACCGTGTGCAACGTCATCGAGCTTCTTGCCGTTGCGAGTGAAGAAGACGGTGCCGGTGCGAGGCCTGTAGCCGACTCCGATAACATCGCCCTGGACGTAGGCTGGCCCGTAAGCGGAAGGTGTGAAAGGTTGGTTGTAGCGTCGGTTGCCGTTGGACCCATACGAGATGGAGGACTTGTGGTATCCTACATGCTGGTAAGTATGATGTAAGGTGACAAACATGAGCGGTTGGCAGACGTACCTGGTAACCTGAACAGTGGATACGGCTTGGTTGTGACGCCAATCGCAATGCTTGTGTTCTCTGGCTTCTCGTAGATCTTAGCCTCCCAGTAGTAGACTTCGTTCTGCTTCGGTATCGGTAGGTTACTTTGGACGCTGCACTCCGAGTCGAAGAATTCAATCTCAGTTCGGCCTTCAACGAAGCAATTGGCGGTTTCCAGCTCTGGTTCGAACTCCCACGCAGAAACACCTTTTTCTTGGATGGCGAGGAACTGAGAGAGGGATATGTCGGTCTGCACAGACTCAGGCGGGTTGACCTGCACGAAAGCTGAAGGATGTTAGTAAAGGGGACCGTTGTCGATCGTCCAGTGAGGTATGCTTACCTTTTGCGCGCAGGTACTCTGCTGCCTGCAGATCGTCCATGTCTTCCAGCGCCTCGGCCTCCTCCTTGGCGAACTGCTGCTCATCGTCATACTCGCCTGGCCGCGTGATGCGGTCGAGGAAGATGCGGCCCTGTTGCGTGTAGCGGAAGTAGTAGACGATGGCAAAGACAAAGAAACAGAAGCCTGCAGCGCCGAGGACCGAGAAGACGCCTATCATGATGCCCTTCGCAGTCGACCCCAGGCCGCTGTCGTTCTTGTAGCGCGCATTCCGCAAGGCGTCTCTGGAGGATGAGTGGAGGGCATGTACGGCGTCGGCGAGCACGGTGGGCGTCGCAGATGAGGCGTGATCGATTGGGAGGTACGACTTGGACAGTGTCGTTGGCGGCAGGACGGCCTGCAGCGGTTCCTGCGGCAACATGGTGGCGTGCGAGGGGTCTGCAGCTGGTGCTGTTCAACAGCTTACGAGGGCGACGGGGTGGAATGCACTGCCAGCCGGCGCAGCGGCGCTCGTGGTGCGACGGGTACGACGGGTGCTGTGAAGGAGATGGCTCGGCGTTGCGTCGACCCAGCAGCGGGGATCTGACGGTTGGTGTGACGCAACGGAGGTCCGCGGGAATCGCCGGCGACGAGATGAGACGGGATGGGACGGCGATATGGGCGGCGATGTACTGGTTACACTCGCTGGCGAGAGGAGCGCGTCGGCGGGGGGAGAGGGAACAGGTGAGAGCCGGTGGTATCGTGTGTCGTGGTCGTGGTCGTAAACGGCCACTGGGTGAGACCTGAGGTGCCTGACAGCTCTGCTTGGCTTGCCACCTCCAACTTGTGTCCTGCCACTACGCCTGAAAGATCCGCAACGCTGCCGAAAATCCCGAGCCGCCGTCGATCAACGAATTGCAGCGGTACAGAAGAGTGGGAGAGAGTGCACGGAAGTCAAGGAGCAGCTTCAGCGTACGAGTACTCGGCCAACAAGTGTTTCCGGGCCACACGAGGCTTTGACCGGAAACGGCGGTTTCGCATGCACCTAACGTCCTATGTAACGATCCAGGCCTCCCCAGCCACGAGCTACTGCCGCTGCAACAGGTCTTGGAAGACAACGCAAACACTATTTGATATTTGATATGGTCTTCCTTACTTTGCATCGCGCAACGCACCTTGCAGCGTGAGATTGCACTTGTGCCACGTGCTGGCCTCCAACTGCAGACGCGTAGACGCGCGGGTGCGCCGCCTCGGCCTCGTGCTGCAGAGGCATCCAGTTGTCTTACAGTTGTGATGGAATCTGAAACACCACTTCGCGGAGCCGCCAAAGGGGCACCTCCTATGAATAGACGGTCTGTCAGATTGCCGTTGCAGAGCAAGGTAGTAGGTATTGCAGACATACCCGTGCACAGCTGCGCAGATACATACTTGAACATGCTTACGCGTGCTGTTTGGACTGGTGGTGATTCAGAGCAGGCGCGTGTTACTGGCAGACTTACGGTGTCCAGGATCATCGAGGACCATCGAGGACCATCGAGGATGAGCTCTTTGGCAAGTTATAAAACAGCGGCTGTATATGAGCTAACATCCACCATGCTCTCTCAGGTAGCACAAAAGGCTGGACACAAGATCACCATGCCCAGGAGCTGAAGGTATCCAATGCATGTCCACTGTCTTCAGTTTGACACGATACTCTGAGTACTACCGTAGTGTCTGAAGGAGATCTCTAGCTGTACTATTGAGATGTCTACAAGGATTTCTAGCTACCTTTCATCTACAACACGAGAGCATGGCTACGAAGGGCCCCCTCGATCAAACTCAGTTCAACACAACGAGTACGAGACTAAGCATGGGAATCGCTTTGGGTAGTGCAACTTCAAGTCGGTCGCCTGCAAGAATGCCTGCCAGACGTGTAGACTGGATCAGCAGACGACCATAGCAACTACTTCTGTCTCTCTGGCCACGCCTCGCGGTCGTCTGCGAGGCGTGCCAGAGCGGCTGTTGCATGGAGATGGTCCACCCAAAGCCATATGTTCGATCAAGGTCGGAGTGACAAGGCAGGCGCGGTGCAACGTGCAAGAGCCTGTCCGCTACACGTCAGATGTGTCATGGCTGCTCGGTGAACCCCACACTGCGCAACATTGCAGTGTGTGCATTTCGAGAGACATGCGATTGTCGAAGCAGGCAGTGGTTCGTAGAAATGATGAGTAGCAGCACATGGCCGCGGTTCACTAGACCAATCCGATCAAAGAGGTGGGCCTGATTAGCGCACTTCACAATTCTACGCCTGCAGTGCATACAGCTCGAGGAAGCCACACGTCGTCGCCTCAGATATACTCTGCTTGCGCTTTGTTCTCACCTGTACCTTTGTCGCACCGCAGCCCCGTTCTACCGTTGCGCCTCCGCGTCGCCGCACAACATCCCCAGGGCCGTGTCTCCTTCGTACCCCTCCAAAGCTGCGCCTACTCGACCGTCCCCCGCGTCACTCTACGCAAACTTGCAACCACAACGCACGCCGTTTTCCCTAGACAACTCGACCATCGTATGACTTCAAAATGATTGAAGCTTTGTAAAACGCATCGACACTTAGAAGCTGGTTCGTCTGCTCGGCCGTCTACCCACTCTTGGTGTTGCTTCCCTCGTGCGCATGGCAAGGCTGACCACGGTTGCACCAACAGAACCAGCTTGAGGCGCCATTACGAACACCCACACCCTTATCGCCTCCGCCCAAGAGTCGTCCTCTTCCTTGCCTCAGGCGGCGTACCATAGTTTCGTACCCCAAGAAACCTCGACCCTCCCCCGCACTACACAGCAATATCCTTTTCGCCATGTCGTGGCAACCCGAGGACCAGACGTTGAGGCAGCTGGCGCAGTGCCTCAAGGATTCGCTTGGAAGCAATGAGAGTGCACGGAAGAATGCTGAAATCGTTGGTTAACCCCAGTCCTACCTCTGCATTGAGCTGTTGCGCTGACATTGGGGGCGATGTAGATGCTCAGGACAGCTAGGGCCTCGCCTGATTTCGACAAATACCTAGCATACCTCTTCTCGAGCAACCAGCCTCCTTCAGGCGTCGATATGGACGGCAGCCTATATTTCCAGGCGCGCGCTGCAGCAGCTATCATGTTGAAGAACGACGTAAAGGGGTCGTTGAAAACCATGGACGAAGCCACGAAAAGTTACATCAAGAACATCATCATGGTTGGCCTGCAAGACTCGAACAAACAAATGCGCCTGTACGCCGGCAACGTCATCACCGAGGTCGTGCGCCAGGGGGGCATCATGGGCTGGCCTCAGATCCTCTCAGATCTCATCAACATTGTCAGCAACACGAGCGGCAACGTCACCGTCCAGGCGCAAGAAGGCGGCATGAGCGCGTTGCTGAAGATATGCGAAGACCACAGGAAAGCTCTGGATAAGGAGTACCAGGGCCAACGACCATTGAGCTTCGTATTCCCTAAGCTCTTGGAGCTTACCACGAGCCCGATTCCTCGAGTACGCGCTGATGCAATAGCCGCGATCAACATCTTCATCCCAGACAAATTGCAAGTCGTCTTGTCCAACATCGACACACTGATGCAACAACTGTTCTCCATCGCGAGTGACTCAAGCGAGGATGTTAGAAAGCAAGTCTGCCGTGCGTTCGTGCATGTCGCAGACATTGCGCCGGAGAAGATGGTGCCGCACATGGAAGGTCTGGTCGACTACATGGTTGCACAACAGCGCAGTAAGGATGACGAGGAACTGGCTCTGGACGCCGCTGAGTTCTGGCTCTGCGTTGCTGAGGACGAAAGGATGCGCGATCATCTGGGTCCTTACCTGGCGAAGATCGTACCTGTACTTCTGGAGAGCATGGTCTACAGCGAGGATGATGTCTTGCGACTTGAGGGTGAAGAGGAAGACTACAACGTCGACGATCGAGAGCAGGACATTCGGCCGAACTTTGCTTCCAGCAAATCCGGCCGTATGACAACCAACGCCAGCGGCGAGACCGTTCTCACCAACGGCGCAACAGCTGGCTTCGCGGACGACGATCTCAGTGACGGCGAGATAGAAGACTTTGATGATGACGATTCTTTTGGCGACCCAGAAGACGCGTGGAACCTACGCAAGTGCTCGGCCGCGGCGCTGGACGTACTGGCAGGAGTGTTCCATGAGGCTGTCTTCGAGGCGACGCTTCCTTACCTCACAAGCAATCTCAACCACGCCGAATGGCCGAACAGGGAATCAGCCGTCCTTGCTCTCGGTGCCATTGCGGACGGCTGCATGCACGTGGTGCAGCCCCACCTTCCCATGCTCACTCCTTATCTCATCACGCTTTTGCAAGACCCAAAGCCTGTTGTCCGAAAGATCACATGCTGGACGCTCGGACGGTACTCTGGATGGGCAGCGCGCCTAGACCAGGCCGGAAAGCAACAGTACTTCGAGCCTATCATGGATGGTATTTTGAAGAAGATGCTCGACAGTAACAAGGGCGTGCAAGAAGCTGCAGCATCAGCTTTTGCACACCTTGAAGAGAAGGCGAATACCCAGCTCGCTGACTACTGTCCAGTCATTGTTCGTCAGTTCATCCAATGCTTTGCGATGTACAAGGACAAGAACATGTACATTCTGTATGATTGTGTTCAAACACTTGCAGAGCACGTTGGACCGGCGCTTGCGCAGGACGATCTTGTCGTTATGCTCATGCCGGCACTGTTGCAGCGCTGGAGCAAAGTCTCCGATCATTCCAGAGAGGTGATACCTCTGCTCGAATGCCTGTCCTATGTTGCAACTGCCCTCGATCGCAAGTTTTCTCAGTACGCAAGCGGCATTTTTGCTCGCTGTGTCAGCATCATCCATCGAAATCTCCAGGAAAGTCAGATGGCGACGGAAAACCCAAGTCTCGAGGTACCTGACAAGGACTTCCTCATCACTGCGGTCGATCTTCTGAGCGCCATGATTCAGGCTTTGCCCGCACAGGATAGTGCTCAATTGGTCGCTGGAACCCCGAATTTCTTCCAGCTCTTAGCCATCTGTATGAGCGACTCCAACAACGATGTACGACAATCAGCGTATGCTTTGCTTGGTGACTGCGCCATCTGCGTTTTTGAGCAGCTGCAACCGTGCCTACCTGCTATCCTGGAGATTCTGATTGTTCAGCTCGAGGCCTCGCCAGCTCATATCGGCCACGACGAGTCTGGATACTCGGTCATCAACAATGCCTGCTGGTCAGTGGGGGAAATTGCTATGCAGCAAAAGGAGGGAATGCAACCGTATGCGGAGAGACTGCTTCAGAAGATCGGCACGATCCTCTTTGACAGCAAGGTGCCAGAGTCGCTGAACGAAAATGCTGCTATCGCGCTCGGCCGACTCGGGATAGGTTCCGCCCAGTACCTCTCTGTACATCTCGCTCAGATCGCGCCTGCCTTCCTTCGCGCAATCAGCAAGGTCACATGGAACGATGAGAAGGGCCATGCTCTCACTGGATTCATGCAGATGGTTCTGGCAAACCCTGGCGCCATGGAACAGTCTCTTCTCGAGTTCTTCAGTTTGATGGCGTCTGCCGACCGCAACTTTGTCACCGGCCCGTCTGGTCAGCAATGTCGCGAGACATTCACGCAGGTTAGTGAACTCGATTGCACTTGTATTGACACCATATTGACACCACACACAGATCATCCAGCAGTACAAGAGCATGATACCAGACTTTGACAGCTTCCTCGGCGGTCTACCCGGCGATCAACAAGCCACTTTCCGCGAGTTGTACGCTGTCTAGAAGCCAATAGTCGAGGCCGGGTAATACCCTTGTCCTAGCAGAGGCACACTTCTATTCCTTCATACGAGAGTCGGCGTTGGATGATGATGAAAAGTTAGAGGAAGAGGAGGATACCAAAAGCGGGACAAACTGGGGGAGCATGTACTGCATGCAGGAGGAAATGAGCAATGAGCATTTACGAACGACAATGGAGGTTCCGGCATCTTAGACATTTTCCAGCGACTTTTTGCTACATAGGCGGGCTTCTCAGCCATTGGGAATGGGGGCCATGTTTTCATGCTCGTGGGGGTGGTTTGCGTGCAGCAGCGTATCATTCACCGGCGTTCACTCAACTTGTTGGTCGCAACACACCACTGGCACCGTCACCGCCACCACCATCAACATCCATAGTCCACAGTCCATAGTATAGCAGTAGATAGAAGTGAAATTTTGCACGCTTCCGCATCGCGAGCGGACATGACTACACTTGATTGGCGAGCGCTCCGGCGCCACACATGCGCCACTATGAGCTGAGAAACCACGGTCTGCTAATATGTACCTAGGTAGTAGCCCGCGGTGTTGGTTGCAGAACTCCACACACCCACACCGAGGCCTACGCCGACGCCAACGCCGACGCCGACACAGACGCCGTCAGTCCGACAGCGGGCCCAACGGAAAAAAATGGGGAACGAGTATCGAACGGCGGGTCCCGTGTGATTGGTTGCGTTCACCGGCAGTGGGTGGGCAAGCCATGACGAAATTGTAAATTTACCTATTCTACCAAACTCCACCTGGTCAGATGTGAACGGAGAGAAAAAGATACACTGGTGAATAGACAACTCCGCTATGGTTATTCATGGGGGAAAGGAAGGGGTATCATCTTTGTAGTTGATGTAGGTAGCATTAAGTTCAGCTTTTTTGTTGTGTGGGCGTTGCGCCTAACGTGTAGCATATGTCACTACACACCACACCACACCACATCACAGAGCGAAAGGCGCAAAGGAGAGCAAAGCAAGAAAAAAAAAAGCAAAACAAAGGAAGACTAGGCTGAGTACCTACCTACCTACCTAGCTACCTGTCGGCCTGCCTGCCTAGTATGTGCGCTCCCCCCATTCCTTGCAGTTTTGGGACTTCGGGATGTGGAGACACAATTGTGTGTTTGGGTAGGTAGCTTCCTTGCATGAACATTGAGTCGCTGTTTCTCCAATAGTAGAACTTCCCTTCTTTCTCCGTTGATCGCATGCTCTCTCGCCTGTGAACATCGGGATTATCATCATCGGAAGGTGGCAAGCACGGTGGGTTCCGAGATCAACAAATCGCTGCGCTGATCTCCTGCGACCGGTCGAGTCGTACGACTGTTGGGAATTTTCTGCAGATTGTCTTCGTTTGTGCCGACATGAGAGGGGTTCTGCAGCTTGACGGTCGCAATTTAGGAGCGTTGGGAGGGGTTTTTTCTCTTTCAATCCTGGTGGTTTGTCTGGCTGGATACTGTTCTGCTAATCTAAATCTCGGTGAGGCGGAGGTTGACGGACATGTTTTCCAGGGACCAGCCGAGGCTGTCGACAGCAAAAGTGGTCGATGGGGCAAAAGCAGGTCTTTGCTTGGCTGGGATAACTGGAAAAATGGATGCATTTCGAGGGCGGTGAGATGAGATTCGAATTGGAGTTTGCTCATCTCTTGGCTTAGTGTGTTTCCAGTCTGGTTGCATGACTTTTGGATGCATCATCGTCTACTCTGCGAGATTCATGAAGCCTCGGTGAAATCTTACCGAATGGTGTTGGCATGCGGCTCATGCGGGCCATGACTGGTTGCACGGGATCATCCATGCTCGGCAGCACGCGAGTACATGCAGGTAATGATTATGCGCATGGAAGCAAGAGGCTGCTCGACAATGCATGCGGATGCAGGAATGCGTCCTCGCTTTTGCTGACTGCGCATCCTCGAGTGCAACCATGCTGTTGTGGTTCGTGAGCAGGAAAGGAGCATCCATGTTCCAGACCACGCGAGGAACAAGGAACAAGCGGCTATAAATATACCTACACCGTACTGCCGCTATGGTGTTCACGGCGGAAGACGACCACTCACGGTGAGTCGGCTCACTCTTCATCTGGGGTTCTGTCAAGGTAGGCCGGCCCAAGATGGGCGTGCAGCGGTGCGGGATGGCCGAAGTTGACTAATAGCGCGCCTCAAATTTTTCAATGGCAATGGCAGTGCGCGCAGTGGGGAATCGGAGCAGCTCTCATGTAGGCGTAGGTGAGGCATTACTAGATTCGACTCGACAGCCGGGAATATGTTTCACGGTACGAGGGCAGGCTACGGGCCCGGCTGGTGCAGACAGGACGAACGTATGGCGCTGTACGTCGAGCGCTCTGTGAGAATGGAGAAGACCGGAGGAAGTAGACTGCACGCATGCGAAGGTGCACGGTGTGGTCGACGGCAGGGTCGTGGGAGGACATGTGTTTGTGTTCGTGTACCCTGGCGCTATTCTGAAAGGGGCAGTTGGCCGCGCCGTCGGTACAGGGTCGTACTTATTTAGAACTGGGCACCGATGGATTGGGCAATATCTGGAGATTGATTGATTGATTGATGGCTTGCTGCTGGCAGTGCTGGGCGGCTTACGCGCAGCTATGTATGCATTGAGTGCGCTGTTGCTGAGCTGTGCCACGCCTGTAACGGTAAGCTGTCAGCAGGATTCAGCGCAAACGGAAGGATGAAATGGCAGATTTCTCGTTTCTCGTCTTCAGTTGGTCGTTCTTCATTGCTCATTACTCGCTGCTCGCTACTGGCGGCCCTAGAGGCGACCCCAGACTGGTGCCAGTGTGCAGGGCATGGGCTACCCTTGACTTGCGCCGATGCAGGCAACAAGCTTAAAAGAGTCTATTCCTAAGAATAGCTTGTGTGATAGCCTCAATCATCACTAGCCTACATATTCTATCGTCTGCGACCTGCCCCCGCGCATCCGCCATGTCATGGATGGCACCAGGCAGACGATTGACAGCGTACCTCGGTCTTTTTGTGCTATGGTCGAATATTGGCTGTCAACGCCCTGTCTCCAAGGACGGCACATCGCGCCTCGTGTCTGCTGCTCACTGCTGCACTAGGGAAAGGCGACTCGGATAGCGGGAGAAGCGCGACAATCTACTGTGTACTATGGACAGCCTTGCAGCGACAGTCGACGTCGATGCCTTGGAATCGCTCTTACAGAAGCGTGGTGATACCGCTTCATGTTGCACGACACGTTGAGCGCATGCGCAGGTCCGAGTCCCATGCAGCGGCTCGCCTATGCCTGGAGTGTGACTGCGAGGCAGACGCCAGACGCCAGACGACAGACAAGAGACAACAGTTCGTAGACGATAGGCGATGGGCGGCAGGCAGCGGGTGACGTACAACGTACACCGTGCAACGTGCAACGTGCAACGTGCAACGTGCAACGTGCAACGGGTAGCGAGCAACGGGCAACAGACTTGTGTAGAGTAGATAATCCGCGAGCTGGATACCCAGGCTAGCGAATCCTTCAGGTACTGCTAATTTGGGTACTTGGACATGCATGGCTGGCCGGCTGTCTGGCTACCATGAACCGTGTACCGTGTAGGTACATGGCAATACTCCAATCATCAGCGCAGGGTGGCAGATCGGCGCGGCGGTGGGTTAGAGTAGCATTGTCACGACGGTCCATGCACTTGCAGGACACCATCATCACGACGGCCTCGAGGAAGCATGGCGTGAAGTGACGGGCAAAGCCGCAAAGGCTGCTGGCTGCTGCTGTCTGGTGACTTTGCTCAGTGAGGAAGCGGCCAAGCACGGCGCACAAGAGGCCAAAAATAGCCTCAAGGCCCCGGCACTTTCGCCAGCGTGGGCGGCTTTTGGGTTTGGTGCCATGTACGCCGCTGCATGGTCCTACCGTCTGATTCGCCCACCCCGGACGACTGAGTGAATGGCTCGCTATGGCTCGCTATGGCTCGCTATGGCTCGCTGCTGCTCACACGTACTCAGTTGCTACGTGCGTACTGGGAGCTGCCTGGCCTTCCAGCTCCCAGCTCCCAGCTCCCAGCTTCCATGCGACTCGCGGCGTGAGAACTCGTCAGACGCCCGCTCCGCCAGCAGCTGGTCCGCTCGGCGCTCGCTGGCTCCTCTTTGCGCATCCCTCGGCGTTCTCCCTCACCCTTCTCGCTGCTCAGGCCGATCGCCTCCACCACACCGCACGGTCCATGGCTTTGGCTCTGGCTCTGACTTTGGTTTGTGTTTTGGTTTTTTGCGCATCACTCGATTTAGAGCCTCCGCTCGCCCGCTGCTGGTGGGCACTTGGTGCTCATTGGCACATGTTCCCACTGCGAATGCAGCAGTGGCCTATGTATACACCATGCCATGGCTTCTGCACGCCCAATGACGCCAATCGTCCGTCTCCATACAGACGACAGGGGGCGCTGTCCAAGAGGGGCCACCCCCAGCAGTCGGCCGGCGGCGGGCAGAGGCGTTCACAGCGCGGCCCGGGCGTGCCCTGCTGCTGCTGCTGCTGCTGCTGCTGCTGCTGCTGCTGCTACTACTGTTGCTTGCTTGCTCACTTGCTCACTTGCTCACTGTAGTGGCCGTGTAGGAGCCAAGTAGGGGTTTCGTTCCTGAACTACCTGGCTACTCAGGACAAGCAGCATCCTACGCTATGCCATCCATAGGCATGATGGCTCCAAGCAGAAAATACCCTCTGTTCTGCATACAGCTCAAGCGTTACAGGAGTTACACTGCCAGGCAAGGACACTCTGACACTCTGCACCCTCGCACTCTGCACTCTGCACTCTGCACGCCGCCACTTTGCCACTATGCCACCATGTCACTATGCTACAATAGTCCAGGCCACACGAGCAGGTGCCAGGAGCTACAGCCACAAGCTACAGCCAGAAGCTACAGCCAGAGCCAGCGGTGAATCAGCACTCCGCGAGTCCGTCGCTGGCTGTAGCTCCCGCACGCTTCACTAGCCCCTCCCGTCACGCCGTCTCTACCGGCTGCCACACTGGTCCCCTTCCGCCGCTCGTGGCGTCACTGCTATTTGTGTGGACGCTACCGCTCTCTAACCGTGGTTGGGTCCGTCTTGGTCTTGACGTCCCAGGGCCTTCTTTTGCAAGCTCGCAACCAAGCTCTAGCGGCTCTAGCGCTTCTACTTCCGCCCAAGGCCTCTTTGTCCAAAGGGGGAATGGCCCGGCCATGCTGCAGGGGAGGGGGCACGTTGCATACTCTTGACCTTTTTCCGCTGTCACTTCGTCCTGTCGCACTCCGCTGGGGCCTCGCTAGTCTGCGTCAATACTTCTCAGCCCTAGGTTTGTCTAAGCTTCCCGTCTGCCCTCGCTCGTATATATCACCAACCCGTTCCGGCCTCCAGCCCTCCAGCCCTCAGGACACCACCCTGTCACCGGTCTACGACCACATTACCCTCGCTTCAACTTCACGCCTACCACTGCTTGCAGCCCGCTTGCACTCCACTCCCCCGCCAACACTCCCCTCCCTCACCACCTCCAGCACGCTAGAGAACTACTGAGTCCAACGTCACCAATATTGGAACAAGAACACGCGACCCCAACATCACATCCTTCGAGGACACTGCGCCGTCTCACTCCCACATTCGCTCAACCCCAAAAAGTCTCCACTTCACTCAATGGCTGGTCCGGGCGGCGGCCCTTCGAGGCGCAGTCACACAAAGTCCCGAAAGGGCTGCAAGACTTGCAAGAGGAGACACATTCGCTGCGACGAAACCTTCCCACAATGGTACGTCTTGACTCTGGCCTTTACTATTTCCAGCACCAACTCGTTCGCAGTCGCAATTGCACAAAGCATCAAGTTCGGTGCGATTACATGGACAGCCCCACTGCCATGATGCCCGAATCTCCGCAAGCTCCTCAGCAGCCCAACCTTCTCTGGACCCCAGAGATCGAGGCTACCATCGAGCTGTGGAGGCAGACGGGAGAGTTCCCCTTTCCCGAACTTCGAATCTACCCCCAACCCCAATGGCGAGCCTACGCCAAAACCGACCTCCGTTTGATCCACCACCTCTCGTCCATTACGAACGAGATGTTCAGGAATCGAACCTCCAAGATGACGCTGTGGGCTGACATGATGCCCAAGTGAGTAGCCAACCAAATCTCCCACCCTTACAATCCGAGTGGCTGACAGCTTCCAGATTCATGAGCATCGCTGCTTCGCATGCTTTCGTCATGCACTCCATCCTCGCTTTCTCTGCCTCCCATCTAGCCTGGATCTCACAATCTTCCGAAACACGAAATCTCGCCTTCCACCACGCAAGCATTGCCTTGAAAGGCCTGCACGACGGCATCTCAAGCTTCACTAAGCTGAACTCGGACGCAGTGTTGGCTTCGTCTCTCCTACTCGCTTGGCAAGCCACTGACTGGAGAAGTTGGGCTTCACTCGTCACGGGTACCAAGACCGTCATCCATTCCATGCAGTCTTGGAGACACGAGTCTCTGTTTGCAGATTACATCGCAGAGCACAGTCCCATGCCTAACAGGCACTTTATGAACCCCGTCAGCACACCAGTATCTCAAGAAGCGCGCGCGCAGCAATTGAACACCCTCACGGACATCCACAACTCACTGCAACGCATGCAACCCTACCTCAGCCGCAACGACCAGGAGACAAAATGGGTCGATCAGCTGAAAGGATACCTCGATCGCCTACGAGCATCTAGCCAAGCACAAACGCCTGAAGAGCAGTTCAACCAGCTTTACGCGCTCCGCAAGTGGCTCTTCTGGGTGCCCATCTCCCTTCTTTCCGCGAAACGCGGGGACGTCAATGTCCTGTGCGTTCTGGCACATTTCTATGCAACTGCGCTGGCATTGGAACCCATGTTCCCGGATGTAGCTTCGGTTCTTGTCTCCCATCTTTCCCTCGTACCGTTGGAAGAGATTGTCACCGTCATACAGGGGTACCAGGATCCCAGGTACGATTCCAGGATTCAAACCATGTCTTATCTGGTACAGTTCCCCATCGACATGGTCTCGTCGTACAAAACCAGAAGAGAATGGACACAGCAGCACATGACGGCCGTCTCTCCGGTGCAACACCCATCCTACGCCCTGGAGACGGTCAATCTGGACCTCGAGAACCAGATTGCACAATACAGCTACGGCCAGGCCCACAGCCTTAGCCCAGCCTTTGCGCCGTCGCCCTTGGGATTCTTGCCGCCTGGAATGGCTTCCACGCCGAGCTCTCCGTTCCTCGATGTTCCACGAACATCGGCAGATGGGTATGGATCAAGCACGTACGCTACGAGTAGCTATCCGCCCAGCAGCTACGCGTCTAGCAACTACGCATCTCCATTAGGCTCACCCGCCAATGTATTACTACCGCCGTATGCGGCGCCTCCAGAACATGCATATAATTATGGAATGTCTGGATACACTAGCGGGTTCGTGGCTACACCTATCTGGACGTAAACGGAAGCAGACTGAACGATACCCCAGGAACACCAGACTTGCTTATCAGCCTCCCTCCAGCGCAGCGTCCGTGGGCGATTATGCGACGCACCCAGTGCCAGCGACGCAGGTTCCTTCTCAGTACAGCGACGCTGGAAGCTTGTAGGGCCGACTGGGCGCGACGAAATGATGATGCCAAGCAGAGCAAAGCTGGAGATACGATGGCCAAGCTACGTCAGTCGCATCAGGCACTTGGTGTACCTTTTCGCAGGCTATAGCAGCAGCCACTTGAACGGTCTCGGCGGCATTCAATCGGTGCAATAGGCGCATTGGAAGTGTTGGCGAGCGGTCGTTAGTCGCAATACACATGGCTTCAGCAGGGCGGTGTCCCCTCTAGCCAGGCTAAGCCAGAAAGAGGTGGAAACCTTCTCGAATACCTAGCATGGCATGGCACCGAGGCACAGGAACGGCTCATGCACGCACGCACGCACGCGCATTTGACGAACTTTGACGACGATTTACGACTGCATCATTCTCGGCGCCGATCCTTTTAGTCTTTTGACACGAGCGTTTGCACCTTTTGATTGAGCGGCAAGAAGGGTCGAATGTAGATAGACTCCCTTGTACAGGAAGAGCAGGCTAGGAAGCGAAGAAGGGGACGAAAGGACGAAAGAAGCGAATCGGGCAGCGGGACAAAGCGAATGCATACCGCACAGGGTGGTGGAATGTCTGGGCAGGCAGATTTAGAGTTGGCTCTTTTTGCATTGGCAGCGTTCTAGCGCGGTTCTGGCATGTGGTTTCCCGGTTTTGCGCTGCAGCATCGTTGTGGTCTGATGGGAGAAGGATGGGTCCCAAAATCTAAGCAACCAATCAAGATGCAGCGCCACATTTTGCTCCGAGATTCCCAGCTCTCTGCCACTACCGCCGCTTACGTACAATGACGGCTGTTCACAGGCGCAGGCGCAGGCGCGGTTGATACGGCCGAAGCAAGTGCGCCTGTACCGACGGTTGGTTATGTTGTGTTGTAGCAAAGACGCCAACGCGGCTTGGACATGCTAACGCTGACGCTCACGCTCATGCTCACCCTCACCAAACGTACGCTAAACAGATTACGCGAAGGCCTGCGAATTACGCGCAGCAGGTGTGATGTCACCGCACGCTTCCGAGCCCTAGGCGCCTGAACGGTGGTTGGCTCGACCGGTGCTAGGTAGGTACCAGCACGGGACCTAAGCGGCCATCTGATTGATCGGCAGTAGTCATGTACTTACTAGTCGCACGCCCTTCGGCTGCTTCGGTGTAGTGATTGTGACCAGATCGTGAGGTACAGCCACAGGTCGAGGCCGGTGGAGATCTGGACCGGTGAGCCATGCATGCACGCCAGACTTGAGGTTGACTGAACGGCGTTCACCCAGGCTTTTTTTTCTTTCTACAAGGACAGCGTCATGGGCACCTGTTCGCTTCGGCACTGTTGTGCAATGCGCCGCTCTTGTGCATGAGAAGTAGAGCAGAGCGCGGCGCCGTGGCCGAACGGGGACGCCTCCGCCAATGCTGCGTCTGCTGCAGAAGATGGATATGGAGCGGTTAGCCTCTGAGGCTGCTTTCTTAGAGTTTGAACTTTGCACCCAGGAGGCAAGCCGGCGATATGGGCTACGAGACGCCCTGTGCGTGTGAGCAGCTCTCCGTCCTGCCCAGCTACCCAGCCACACACACGGCCTGTCCAGCACCAGCGAGGGCGGCCTCGGATGTTCCTTTGCAGGCTAAAGTGGTGCCCGGCTAGTCGCGCCTTGAGAACCGGAAGTGTGGCGCACGGTCTTTTCCCCCTGCCACCTCGACTGCATTCCGCCAGCTGCGATTCCCGTCCGCGCCCGCGCTCCACCCCCTCTGCGACGGCCGCCACCTCGCCTAATTTCCCTGCGCTCTTCGACAATGTCCGCTTCCACGTCTTCGTGGACAACACGAACAGGATGGATGCTCCACTGCGACGCACTGCCGAGCGCTTTCGCTCTCGCACCCTCGACGATAGTCGCTGACCGACTGGACGTCTCCAGTCATCCATCTGTAAGCCTCCCGTGACTGCAACCACACCTTTGCACATCCTGGCACCGTCCACGCTGCAACCATCCTCTTCCACCCTGCCGACATGCGGCCATTTGGCCAATCGCAGTAGCGTTCGCCCGATGCCCGCCAAGGCCCAGAATAGAAACAAAGCCACGGAGCCGCAAAAGCCATGGTCCAAGAACCACTCAGCAACCAACGGACGCACGCTCCTAGCCTACCCTGCTTCCGGTGGCTCCCTTTCCACGCACCTCCGACTTGGCCGATCTTCTTCTAGTGCTTCTGCAATAGTGCATGGCATCTTCCACGTTGCTCATCATTGCATGTCCCTGAATAGGTACATCGGAGCGGATCTTGCCTAACGACTGACGAACGTCCTTTTTGGAGCGCTGGCGCCCTCGGTCCGATTCGTCTCAGTGGGTCGTATTCGCGAAAAGCAGATTATCCCAAAGTCACACTCCCAACGTGGCATTGGTAACGAGCAAGATCCAAAACTATCGACAGCGAGCCACCCTTTCGCACATGCCATGTACAATGTCCCTGTCGGTCGATCGCAGAGCCCCACAACGCCGTAGGGTTCGTGTTCATCCTTCCGTCCCAAACAAACAACTGTTCTCCATCTTTCCAAGCTAGCATCTACCGGCATTCGATCGCCGGCGCAGGCAATCACAGCCAGTCGAACTATTTCAAGATACGAAAAACTGGACGAATGCTTCCACCCTGCCTCTCGTTGGAGACTCTGAATCCACTCCGTTGGAAAGCATTATTGTCAAAGGCACCGACGCCGCGCCAACGCTAGCATCGTAACGCCTCTTGGTTGAGCCTACTCCAGGACCCAAACATTGCGCGGCGCCATGTGCCGGGTGGCTTCTTGCTCATCCTTGCTCCACCACGGGTCCCCGACGAGCTCCTGACCATCCGGTATGCGTACATCGTCGTACAATGGAGCATGATGCCTTGGCAGCTGCAGCGAGACAACTGCGCTGGAGAGCTTGCGATTTCCACCCTGCTTTGACTGGTGCGCATGTTTCACAGCGTACTCGGTCCAGTTCCGCGGTCCAACGTCTCCTGGCTCGTCTCGTCTTGGAGTCTTGAGCTTTCCAGAGCATTCCGTGTGTCCGAGGCAGTGAAAGCGGTGTGCACATCTACACAGCTCTAGATCTCAATTCGCCATGTCCAGTTGAAGCGGTTCAGGTGACATAGCTCGTGTGCATCTACAGTGCGGGTGATGCCTAGCGCGTGTCGGATACCCAGCTAGCACAGTGCAGTGCTATGCATAGAAAGAATAACCTTAGCCCTCGGTCAGACCTCCGAGACAAGCGGCGATGCAGCGATTGCGAATGCGAGCAACAATTGACCTAAGGTTTTGCGAACGTTTCCTCCGTATCACAACATCAGCTTGAGCCGGTGTTGTAGCTTCGCTTGCAATGACGGCAACTCGGCACGCCTAGCTCTGCACTGGCTCTCTGTCTTGCCGACAAGCAATATCTTCATCCTGCTCAGGCCGTCGTCTTGTATCATCATCTAGGGTTCACAGCACCAGCTCCTTGTAATACGAAAAGACGGGATCGACATCGTTGGTGTCAGAGCGCTCGACGCGATGCAACCTACCAAGAAACTCAAACGTCATACCAAAGATAAGCTCGATGGTTCCGCACTGATGTATTGTCATCAGAGGCTGGGTATGGATCAACACACTGCAGACTCCCTGTGGGTAAAGAGACACTTCACGTGTGGCGTAAGTATGTCGAAAAGGAGTGCAGTAAAAGAAGCACCCAGACATCTCCAGCAGATTATTTCGAAACAGCAGAGACCCGACTAGACGAGACGGCTACCTTTTGTGGGGACTAGCGCCCTGTTGGCCGTTGTTGTGTGCGGGTGTAAAGCGCGAAACGATTTCGATCCATGAAATATGTCTCTGGTCCATTCACTTCAACAACGGGCTCCGAGTATCTTCCTCACGTCTCTTGAACTTTTCTGTCTTTTCATGTGTGGTCAGGTTTCGATAGCTCTTGCCTGGCGCGGATGAGTGTCTTTCGCTAGCAGCATCTAGTGATCCAACTCAGGGATCTGCTCCGCGCCCAGTTTCTCTCTCTTCAGTACTCAACAGTACAGCAAAGTCGTTTAACTTCCTTCTCTTCGCTCCATCGTTGACGGTCAACTGGTCGCTTCGTCGGAGCACGCAATAAAACTCCCCAGTCGCGCGATAAAAAGTGGGGTCCGACGCTGTCGATGAGCGCAGAGCAGCAATTCGACCTGTAAATCAAACAAATTAAAAATTTCCCACCATGAAGCTACACACCAGGTCAAAGAGACTCCTCCTCTCCCCACAACCTCTCCCACCATGACGCCCGCGCAAGCCCTCCTGCTGGCCTCAGCAGGCACGGCGGCCATCAGCTCCGCCGCCAACGCGACCGCCAGCAAGCCGAATTTCATCTTCATCATGACGGACGACCAAGATCTGCACCTCAACTCCCTCGACTACCAGCCCGCAGTGCAGAAGCACTTTAGGCAAGAGGGGACGTGGTTCAAGAAGCATTTCTGCACTGTGGCGCTGTGCTGTCCGTCGAGGGTTTCGCTGCTCACGGGGAAAGCGGCGCATAATACTAATGTGACGGATGTGTCTGCTCCTTATGGTACTTTTAGAATTTCCTTGGGGTTGTTTTGTTGGTTTTGTGGACGAAAACTAAGAGAGATGCAATGTGTGGGTGATATGGAGAACTGACGTTTAGCAGGGGGGTATCCGAGGTTTATCGAGGAGGGCTTTAATGATGATTATCTGCCGGTGTGGTTGCAAGAGGCTGGGTACAATACCTATTATACGGGGAAGATGATGAATGGTAGGTCGAGGGGACGTAGGTTCAGGCTTGTATGTCGACTGACTGATGGATGTTAGGCCACTCGCTCACCACGTACGACAACCCGCGGATCAACGGCTGGAATGGCTCGGACTGTGAGTGTCACGAAGGTGTCTGCAGCAGCGTCTTTCTAACTACGCAGTCCTGATCGATCCTGGGACCTATATATTCTACAACGCAACCATGACGCGGAACCACGATCCCGCCAAGAACCACCCTGGCGAGTACTCGACAGACCTAATAGCCGCAGCCGCAGTCGGGTTCCTCGACGATGCTATCGCAGCGTCTGACCGGCCGTTCTTCCTCGGCGTCGCGCCTATTGCGCCGCACTCGGAGACCATCACGAACCCGCGACCGGCTAGGTTCAACCCGCCTGTGCCTGCGAAGAGACATGAGCATTTGTTTCAGAATGTGACGGTGCCGCGTACGCCTAACTTTAACCCGAACACGGTATGTGTGTCGTTGGCATTGTGGAGCAGCGGACTGGACTGACAAGCATCCACAGACAGGCACGGCGTCGTACTTGAAGACGCTGCGCCAGCTGAACCAGAGCGAAATCGATTACAACGACAACTGGTACCGCAAGCGCCTCCAGTCGCTGCAATCCGTAGACGAGCTCATCGACTCGATCATCGACCGTCTTTCCGCCAGTCCAGCGGTCCTCAACAACACCTACCTCATCTACACAACCGACAATGGCTTCCACATCGGGCAGCACCGCCTCCCGCCTGGCAAGAGCTGCAACATCGAAGAAGACGTCAACATACCCTTTTTCATCCGCGGGCCCGGCGTCCCCCGGGGCGCAGTACAGTCGATTCCCTCGTCGCACACGGACATTGTGCCGACTTTGTTCGCGCTGGCGGGGATCCCGCTGCGGGAGGACTTTGACGGCGAGCCGATCCCCGTTACGGCTGCATTGTTGGATAAGAGCGAGAAGAGCGAACATGTGAATATTGAGTTTTGGGGCGACTATCTCGTCGAGGGGAATACCTTCTTCGGAGCCTCGTCGTTTGTGAACAACACGTACAAGCACGTACGGGTTGTTGGGGAGGACTACGACCTCGCGTATGCCGTGTGGTGTACGAATGAGCATGAGCTGTACGATATGACGGTACGTTCAGAATCTCGCACTTCTCACCTCCTCTTACAGGCATCAAGACGTCGATACTAACTCTCCCACACACAGACGGACCCCCATCAACTCACCAACCTGCACAACACACCCACCAGCATCAACAGCTGGCCCGTCGCCTCTCTATCCGCGCGCCTCAACGGCCTACTGCTCACCCTCAAGCGCTGCAAGGGCCGCACCTGCACGAGGCCGTGGGAGAAGCTGCATCCCGGTGGTGACGTGAAGAATCTGGGAGATGCGATGGATAGCAAGTTCGATGCTTTCTACGAGCAGCACCAGCATCCGGTCACTTTTGAGGAGTGTGTGTTGGGCCAGCTGCTGGATGTGGAGGGGGCGTTGGAGCCGGTTGTTTGGGGGGAGTGGGATGCTTGAGTGGTGGGACATGGGTGTAGATAGTAGAACTTGGGTGTAGATAGTAGACTTGGGTGTAGATAGTAGATGTGCATCTTGTGTTGATGGATCTTCGGCTTGGTATTGATCAAGATAAGACACCGGGTCTGGAACTCGCTGTCACTCTGTCTAACTATGACGCCTGGTTTGTGCTCGTTGGCTACTGGTATTGGGACTCGTGAGTGTGTTGGGTATATGGTGGCTGTCATACCCCGCTACTTCCGCATCGGAACGGACTCGGAACTGCAGTGACTAAGCGGGCCGTTCCCTTAGCGCCTCGCGGCGATGAGGTAAGTCGTGGCGCTCCCACGCTTCCCACAGACACACGGCAAGCATGTCTGGAGGCTGGAACACGATCGAGTCGGACGCGGTAGGGCAGAGAAACAGGCCAGCGGGGCACAGCGGGCATCCATAGCTGACACGGCGCAGGGAGTCTTCACGTACCTCATCGAGAAGCTCGGGGTCAAGGATGTGCAGTTTGAGGAGCTGACCACGCTCGACGCCGACGAGCTGCGGGCCCTCGGCGACGTGTACGGCGTCATCTTCCTCTTCAAGTACCCGACGGGCGAGAAGGCCAGCGATGTGCCCCGCGACGGCACGTACGACCACGCGGCCGCCAGCGAGCTCTTCTTCGCGGCGCAGACGATCCAGAATGCGTGTGGCACCCAGGCGCTGATCTCGGTGCTGCTGAACAAGGAGGGCGAGGTGGATGTTGGGAAAGAGCTGAGAGAGTTCAAGGCGTTTGCCGGCGAGTTCCCGCCTGAGGTGCGTCGAGTTTCGTGGAGTGGGTGGGTGGGTGGCTAACGTGTGGATGATGGACAGCTGCGCGGCGAGACGCTGTCCAACTCGGATCTGATCCGCGAGACTCACAATTCGTTTGCGCGCTCGTCGCCCTTTATCGACGAGACGCAGCGGACCGCGACCGAGGACGACGACGTGTACCACTTCATAGCGTGCGTGCGACCGTCACCCACAGCGCCACTGTCAGCCAGCTAACCAGCCACAGCTACACGTCCATCAACGGCAAGCTGTACGAGCTCGACGGCCTGCAGCCCGCGCCCATCTCGCACGGCGCGTGCACCAACGACGAGTTCCCCACCAAGATCATCCCCGTGCTGCAGCGGCGCATCGGGCGCTACCCGGCGACAGAGATACGCTTCAACCTGATGGCCTGCGTGCGGGACCTGCGGCTGCGAGCGCGCGAGTTTGGCGACGAGGAAGGGCTCGAGGACCAGGAGGAGAAGCGGGCGCAGTGGCTGTGGGAGAACTCGCTGCGGCGCCACAACTTTGTGGGGTTCGTGGGCGAGCTGCTCAAGGGCGTGGTCAAGGCGAAGCTGGAGCAGGGCGGTGGCGCGTATGACAAGTGGGTTGAGGAGGCCAAGGGCCGGACGAAGAAGCGGAGGGAGGACGCGAGGAAGCAGGGTGTTGCTGTGGAGTAGTTGTTCGTCTCTTGAGGAAGTTGATGCAAGACTTTAGTTCTTCATTATAGTGAGGACGTTGATGCAAGACTTTAATTCCTTATAAGTGAGGACGTTATGCAAGAACTCTAATTCTTCGATATCAGTGAGGACGTTGATGCAAGAACTGTCTAATTCCTTCTTTTCAATGAACGGGTTGGTGCAAGAACTTGGTCTACTCTCCAGATGGCAGTCTTTTTGGGGAGTGCACAGTTGATACCCTGATGCACTTGTAGCCTCCCAAGCTTCAAGGGACTATTCCATGGATTGGCATCTTACAGCACGACTGTATCACCTCGTCCTATAAATGCACGTATTATGAATCTTACATCAAGGGCATGGATCACGAACGGTTCATCTATCCATGTCGTGGTCCGTGGCTGATCGGCTACAAGCTGAGCACGGACGCGACCCGAGGGAGTGGGCGTGGTGCATGCATTGATGTGTAATGGTAAGTCGAGGTTCAGCTGGAGATGAGTCTGGTGCTGAACACCGACCCTAATATCTACATGTACAGACCGAGTTTGTCTCGTTGAAGAACTGTTGAGCTTGATTGCAGAGACGAACGGACGGATGGGATAGGGAGCTGGTCACGCATACAGAGCTGGACGTCTTTGTAGGTTGATCGCAGCACCACGCACTCACTACACGCCATGGCCTCGCACGTCAACTCGTCGACGCCTCCCTCACACGGCCGCGTCCGCTCGGTACACTCGTCGCGCACCTCGACACCACGCTCGCGCTCGCGCTCCTCGTCGGCCAGCAGCGACTCGTCCGACACGACCATGCTCGATGCGCCCACGCACGTCGCCCTCACCCCCGCCCGTCCACGCCAGCCCTCGGTCTCGCTGCCCCAGAGCGCGCCCGCCGCTTCTTCTCCCTCCTCCCCGCGCCCCGGCCCCGCCTTCTCGCTGCTGCTCTCCCTGCCCCGCGAGCTGCGCGACCGCGTCTACACCTTGGCCCTCACCGCGCCCTATCCCTTCTGGTGGCCCCGCCATGCGCCCGCCAAGCACAACGTCGCCGTGTCGCTGCTGCAGACATGCAAGCAAGTCCACGACGAGGCCGCCCCCGTCCTCTACACGGCCAACAAGTTCCTCTTCACCCACCCGAGCGACTGCAACATCTTCCGCGTCGTCGCCTCGCCCTACGCCGACCGCGTCCACAGCGTCTGGTTCCGCATCCGCGAAAAGGACCTGCGCCTGTGGACCGCCTACCTGGGCAGCAAGAGCCCCGACCGCAGCCTCAAGGCCGACCTGCCGCGCCTGAAGAGCCTCTGCATCTTCCTGCGCTGTCTGACCGTCGCCACCCCGCGCTTGCTCTCCCTGCTGGGCGTCCAGCCCATGGCCGCCCAGCACCAGTTCCAGCACCTCGCCCATGCCGTCGGCGCCACAGGCCCGCCCGTCATCGTCCCCGCCGCCGCCCACCCGGGACAGCACCACCCACCGAACCCCGCAGATGCAGATGCAGATGCAGGAGCCCAGCAGCACGCCCCGCCCC